>JAPDSC010022334.1:2417-17721 GCA_026290005.1 Latrodectus geometricus | reverse complement strand
CCTTAAGTAAGATTCTCACTTTTTAGGAGAGTCCGCACTAACTACGACTATCATACCACGGTGAAGGAGCCAGTTCGACACCTTGTCTAAAATTAGAAACATAAAGGGGTGTTTGATTACATTTTACACAAAAAGAAAGATAAATAGCAAAAAAGGAAAAAAAGGTAACAAATTAAAGATACGTACCTTCAATGCGGTAGCTCTTGTGTGAAACTACTACTCATCGTTCATAAAACGCAGCTAACCAATTGGTAACCTAAACTGCAGTCACGCGATGAGATTAGATTGACAGTTCGTCTTTACATAACACCAGAGAAGGAAAATTGAAATGATCAATAAAACTCGTCTCATAGACAATCTTAGTACGGCTAAACTCGGATGACTCAAGTATTCAACCCTTTATCATCTACACAAGATGTCTCAATCTAATGATTTAATCCATGAGAAATTAATTTTATCCTTTTTTTTCCGCACTTGATAACCCATTTGGTAATGGCGTTATACACTTTTGACAAGAAGATTGTGGATCCAATCCCGACCAACCTAAAGACAATTATACCGTAGCAGACTATGAGAGTATGATTTTATACATAATCTTCTTGCATTGATATAATATTGGAGCGATAACCATTAATTCGGTTGATGACTTTGTCATTAAAGCGTAGTTTATAATGAATGAGTAGTTGTCATGTCTTGCTTCCGAATACAGGTTACTGTCCATAGATTTTTATGTAGCTTTGGCGCCGCTTTGCTGATAGTCTTACAGTCTACGTCTGTTATAAGTCATTTTAAAAATGACTGTGTTATTTATCTCCTAGCCAAACTTTTTATAAATCGTGGACATTATTCATATGTCACAAGGGAGGAAACTTGGAAAATTTCCAAGCAAATACAAGAAAATACAAATATTTCGACTCACGTGCATGTAGAAGACAAATTTTCATTTCCTTTACATTACTTCTTGGGAATGTAAAGGACAAATTTATTTAATATTGATGTAAAGGACAAATTTACATTACCACTTGGGCTTGTGATAGGACCGTGATCTTTGGAGCATAAGTTCCCGGGATCTATACTAATCTCTATTGATTAACTTTTGTTTCGTGATTGAAATCTTTGATAAAATTAGTCAGCTATCTTTTGGCAATAGTTTTAACTATTTTTCGATATCTTACCATATCCGTTTCATTTTTCAAAGGAGATTGAGGGAAGGGATCGTTTTATAAAGGAGATCGGGGGGCCAAAGCCTACAATGCCCACATTTATTTTCATGGCCGATGTCTTTGTAGTGTGTAGCATATGTGTCGACTAGGTGATTCGCCTATCCCGAAAATCCTCCATGTTGAGTTTTCAAGCATGCTTGATACTGAGTTTTATCTACCCACTAAGTGGTTGAAAGGTTGAGTCAACCTAGCGCAACTCGAGGAAAGAACCGCGAACCTGTGCGTTGGGAGTAAAAACACTACCACGCCACCGGGCTTCTTTGTGTCATTAAATAAAAATATCTTTACTCAATCCTCTTAAAATTTATCAACATATCTTTACTAGACTTACTCGGCGTCGTGGACAAAAATTTTCTTCAGAATAGTTAAAGTTATCTTAATTTTAATTATTTTTTGCTTTCTGTTGAAAAAGCTAGCTTTGGAAAAGCAAGAGTTACTGTTGTGCTTAGAAGATAACTCGTTCCATACTTAAACTAATCGAAGACTATCGTGTTGAAAGAGCCTATGTGCATTATTATTTTTTATATGGATTTTAATAGTTCTCCTACTGTAATGACGAAATTTGAGGAAGAGAGAGAGACAGCTCAGATTGATGAGACCTTCTGACTAACTTGGTTTTAAAAATTGAACGCTGATATAAAGTTCCATAGAAGATTGCCACATGTCCACTTCATAATTTATGATCATGATTTAAATTTGAGATGATTGTTGGTATTAATAAACAAAAACAAGTAATCGGAGATGATCCCAATGAATGAAAAGTTTGCGGAAATTCTTTTTAGCATGATTTTGATAAAAATACTCTTCTAGCGAAATAGAATTCTGAACAGAATCATCAACGAGGCTGAAGGACATTGCAATTCAAGAATCTGCCATAATTCTTCTAGCGTGGATGTTAAGGGTGGCTCTAAGTCCTCAAAATTTAGTTCCCTATCAAATTATCAGTTAAGCGCATAACCGTAGATTGATAAACAAACCCCAAATTCTTTTCCTTTTATGTAAAAAGTTAATCCATCTATTACCGATGATATACGTCTATTTAACTTAAATTCCAAAAATTGATTAAAAGATAATTTGAGGGAATGTTTTGTGAATATCTTGATAGACATCTTTTCTTAAGGAATGTTTATAAGATAGAGGATGGGAAAACCAAATTCCAGTTTTAGAGATGGATAAATATTTCCCCAAGCTTGTTATTCCATTCCACCCTATATGATAGGACCGATCTCGGTATACATTGCAGGGTTCGTGCGCCGTAGGCCCTACCTTCGGAGCTGGAAGCATGACCAGTGGTTATGGTTGGCCTGCTCCCGTCATGGCTGCATGCTCCATCCACCCTCTGAAGCATTGCTGGGGATGAGCTTTCATGACCAAGTACTGTTCCGCCGGCTTGTCTTTTGCCCTGATGGCTCAAGCAAATTACCGCCTACCTACTCACAACCATGCCATGGATTCTGTCGTAATCGTCGTTACGTGCAAAACTGTGGGCGGGAAATCAGAGAGATTAGTTGAGTTAAGTGTATTATGTGAGGATATTGCTATAATATATTCTGCTCTTGGAACTGGTTTGCTATCTTCTAAATAAAGCTGTTTATATTAGGTTGGGGAAAAAGAAATCCATTATTTTCTCGTGAACTTTATGTAACTTCTTTTGGATTCGCTTTGTAAAAAGGTTTAAAACAGTTTTCATGTAGATTTTTGGGTCTTGCGCGTTACTACTGCTGGCTTGTGATCAACTTCGATCATTTTTGATATTTTATAGACATTTTCGACGATGCTGTATCCACATGCGAGGTGCATCTCTAACATCAAAAATACCCGAACGGAATCGACGAAACAAAAATTGTACGCAACTGATTGTTACAGTCTTATATAGGACGATAAACACCTTTCACAATTTTAGCCACCTGGCAATTTTTTTCCCCGTTACAAGAGAAAAACGAAAATGTGTCGAATTTTCTGTTTGTTGTCTTCCATTTTTAAACATTGTTCTCGTAACTGAATTAATGAAACAAAAAACCGCAAGAGGATATTTTAGTGTCAAATGTCACCGTTCCAACGAGCATAAATCTGAAATTGTTTGATAGATACCTCACGAGATATCGATCACTACAGACGTCTACCGAAAAAATAATCGATTGCTTTTTCCCCAACCTAATATTTTTATGTAATTTTTCATTGGCAGTTTTTTAGACACTTTAGTTTGTTCCGTTCGAAAATTTCACCTTCAAAAATGGCATAAGTTTGCATGGAGTTTTCAGTTACGAATATTTGACATTCTATCTATAATAGATTGCATTCTTATTACCAAAATACTCTGTTACGAAAAGATGCTGCTCTATTGTTTCATAAATAGTGGGATCAATATCTGATTCGTCCAAAGACCATCGAGCTAACAAGGCCATTCGTGTTAACTTTAGTGATGAATCTGTTGACCCTCTGTATGTAATAGTGGAGACGTATAATTTATATAAACACAAAAATTTTCCTTTTTTTTTTGGTGAGCTCATAATAATGAAACTTAATAATAACAAACTAGATTGCTAAAAAGGATTATCTACGTAAAAAGCTCCATGAGCTTCAACAACCATCCACTGATCATTTAGAGAAAAGAGTCCTCATGTGTTACAAAGAGTGGTGTTTGGCCATATTTAATAGGTTCAGTCTTTCAGAATAAGCAGTGGTAAAAATTCTGTAATAAAACAAATTGATATAAAATCGAATGTAATTGTCACATAACAATCAAATAAAGCAAGCAAAAACTAAGCAAAAAAAACTTCTGCTTTTCCAAACATAATAACTATAGTTAGATTGTTCGTTTATTCGATTTCTACGTCTTATGAAGATGCTTGCTGTGGTTTAAAATCTACAGTAAAACCGTAAGGTTCTATTTCGAATTAGCCCTCCAATGCGAAGGATTATCATAAAAAGAGAAATGACTGATAAGAAATAAGTATATCAAAACTTAATATTTGTGCTTAATTAATATAAAGATCTAATGCATAAATCTTATGTTTATAAAGGAAAATTTAGGAGCACTTAAAAAATCAATTTCCAACATAATATTCTTTCGTGATACGTAGGTCTAATATATATATATTAAAAATTTATTTTAACAATCAAAGTAAAAAAAAAAAGATTGTTCTGTAGTTTTGTTCAGTGAAACCGACAGGAGCGGTTATGAAGCTCGCGGTCGATCGGTGGCGTAGTGGTACCGCTTCGCAAGGCACAGGTTCGGTTCTAGAGTTGGGCAAAGTCAACTCTGCTGTTTTCTTCAGTTGGTCGATAAAATTGAATACCAAGCATGACTGAAAACTCAACACTGCGGGGGTTTTCGCTTTAGGCTGATCCCCTAACCGGACTAACTTGAATTGCTTCGTATTCCAGGGCTCTTTTTTTATGAAAGCAGAAGTGTCCACATAAGCTGTCGTGCCACAGAATTTAGTTTAGGATATATATGCAATTCATTTTCGAGAAGTAATTATAAGGATATATATTCAATAAGTATTAAAAAATAAGTATAATACAATAAAGAGTTTTCAGAATATGAAGGTTCAATAAAATATACTTTATTGGAATACGAGATCATCCGTTAACACAGAAAAATATTCAATGAGTATTTTAGTTTAAAGAATATCTTAATCTGTAACCGTAACTCTGAATCAGTAACTATATATGTATTTTTGTGTATGTTTTTGGAAATGCCTTAATAATACTAAGACATTGAACATATAAAATTTGATCACGTAACATTTATATAAGTAAAAAATTGAGATGAAAACTTTAAGACAATAAATATCTTAGAGTTTTATATAAGTCGTTCTTTAAATGTTTCAAAATATAATGTACATAAAAATTGTATGTTTATAGTAAAAAATGTGTTTAAAGCGTAATTTATATCCCCTATAAGAAATTAAGTACCTACTGAATACTTTTCATATTGTGCATTTACTCCCTTCTAAAAATGTAACTAATTATCTAAGTATTTTTTTAATTATAGGAACATTTAAAATTGTATTTGATGTTTAATATAATTAAGATTGCAATTAATTTTCTTAATGAATCGCAAACTCGTGTAATTTTAATACTTATACTTTGCATTTAAATATTGCGCATTCGTATTTCAAGCGTTATCGGTCATTGTGAAGATGAAATCTTATCAATGTCATTGACTAATCGTTTACTTATACATTCTACAAATTATTCACATTCTTATTTTTTTTTCTTAAAACGAGCGAACAAAAGCCTGTTTCTCCATTAGTACACATGTCAGGCCCTTCCACGAATTTCATCGCCAAATTTTACATGCATCATTACGCCTCATTTACATACCGATGTCCTGTCGTCCAGATCTTGGCTTATATAATGCATGGTGATAACTCTAATTCATGATGATAAATATTCATCTTGATTCGCCAAGTTCGTCATAATATGTTTTGTTTTTGATGCAAATCATGATCACTTACTAATGATCCATGAAGTTTGAATTAAAATATTCTCCATTGAAGAACTTCGGAATGTGAAAACCCTAAGTAAGTTTTATGCTTTTTGTGTCGGACAATTAAATGGGAGGTATGATGTTCGATTCTGGAGTGGGAAAACAGATTTCTGTATGTTACTTTTCGCTTGAGATATTTTCTTTATTGGTTATTGACATAGATGAAAAAAAAAGCAGTTGTAAATGTCACATAATGCTTGCATGCCACTAAAATCACAAAAATAAAAATGTTCTAAATAAAATTTTGTTGGAAGTATGAAATAAATAAAAAAAATTTGAGTATCTTTTTTTTATTTCTAAATACTTCGGAATTTAAGAAGTATTTCTTTTTTCTTTAATGACTAACGTATTTCTCAGTTCTCCTAATCGAACCTTTTCGTGAAATTTAGTTGGCAGATATAGATCTTAATCAATATCTAATCTCTTAAAATATTAAGATGTATAGCCGCCCAAACTGTCTAGTGGTTAGCGTACCTGACTACAGATAGGCTCGGGCATGGATGTACTCTCTCTTTCTTGTCCTTTCTTTGTGTGTGTGTGTGAATGGTTGCCTACCCTATTAATGGGTACCTATGGCATGTGTGTACTGAGGAAGTCGGACTCCACACCAAATATGGTTCAGTTGGAAAAGTGGAGCAGCGCACCCCATATTGCCAGCTTGGCTGGCACACGACAACAACAACAACATTAAGATGTATTGATTACATTAAAGTAATTTAACCTAACATTTCATGAAATCAAAGAAAATTATGCAACATGTCACTGACGTACTCTCATGTTTTTAATATGGGAATCTTGGAAAGAATCATAAGATATAACACAATAGAGATCTCCAATTAATTTAAATTTTGAGACTAATTTCGTTTATAATTTATATTAAATAAAAATTGAAATTAACCTAAAGATTTTCAGTATAAGATACTTAAATCTAGGGTTAATCTGCGCTTTAGGTCCCCTACTTCGTCAACTTACGAATTTGAAGCGTTTTCTCGCGTATGCTCAATAACTCGTTTGTTTTAGCCTTTTCATTGGTCGCTAATTAAATTTCACTTTGAAATAGCGTTAGAATTTTCGCCATGGCATCGGTGTTTTTGAAAACGCACTAAGGAGGGGACCTAAAGCGCATTTTCACCAAATCTAGAGCTTTCAAAGTCTGTCTGAGATATTTGGATGCATTTTAGAATATAGTGAGTCTAATTTGTGGAAGTTAGTCAGTCTGGCTGTCGCATAATTTAGCGTCCATTAACGAACAATAGTGGTATTAAATCTCACCGTTTGTGTGGTGTGGAAGTTCAGAAAGACAGGTAACAACACAAGAGTCATTCTCGTCTTTTAAGTTTGGCTCAGAATAGGAGGCTTTTACTGTATTTAGTGGCGAAAATAATAGGTAGTTGGAAATACTTAACACAATGAAAAGTGAAGTTACTAAAAGTCTGTGTACATCCATCAAAGTAGTAGACAATTAGTTGATGAAATATTAATTTTCTTTCCTCGAAACCAGATCTTTCACAAAGGTTTTGATAAAATACCCAGAACACCCATATAAAGTCGCCTTTTTTTTCACCGGAAAGAAGTTTTGAAAAGTTAAATTTATTGAAATTTTATCATGGATAAGAAAAATAAATTATATCTTCTATTTTATGTATTTACGTTAATTTTGTTTTACTTATCAAAGTTTATCTATTTCCAATCCATTAACTTTCATTAAATATTCCTAAAATTTATTACTTTATCCTTGAATTTTTTCTCCTTTAACCGTATCTTAAATATTTCGGCCATTAAATTTATGCATCAAATTTTACGTCAAACATCAAAAATACGCTGATATCTGAATACCGTCCCGATAACAGAAAAGTACCGTTTTTCTTAATTATTTTAGTAGAATATTTATTAATTAAGTAGAAGAATTCTGCCATTATAATTCAAATCATTAAAAATAACGTAACTTCCATTAATGGAACAGATAAAATCCTAGATTACGATTTGAGTACATTTTCAAAGATCTATTGCTAATGAATTTTTAAATGCAATTTTTTTAACTCAAGATTTTACAATTACCATTTTTTTGCTTAAAAAAGCAAGCAGATTTATACTTTTACCACTTTCAAAAAAAAAAAAAAAATCTTTTTATCATGAGGAAATGGATTTTATATTTCCCGACACGTTTCACATTATCCTATCAATTACTCTTAATATTTTTATATGTGTAACTTTCTCAAATTTATATCTGACTAAGTGCTTCTTATCTAAAGTATAAAAAAAAATGTCTGCAGTTTTTTAGCGACAATTAAGGGTTTATTCTCGAAAATTCCCGTTAGAAAAGAAGAAATGCACACTTTTCCTTTTATTTAATACCTTGAATCTTTTGGATATTTCTACACGTGCTCCATTAGTGAGATCATGTCTTATTTATCTTAGTCATTAAAAGAAAGAGAAACACGGGGATTTCACGTCAGACTTTATCAATTTGTCCTATATTAGATGAAGCCATATATTAAACAAAGCCTTTTTTATAAATGTACTGCTGAAATACGAATGTTTAAAATTCATTAAAATAAGATTGGCATTAATGTATTTTAATCTAGACTTCACAGAGCTGATAATCTAATGGCTCAACAAATGAATATTCGCCACGTGTTGTTTTCTGGCGGGATTTTTTCGTAGATAGTGAGCCTTATTCACTTATTCTAATGAAGAAAACCTTGATGTGACGCCAAAACCCTCACTTCTATAAACGTGCATACAGATGCAAAATTGCAACATCCTCTGAAGATAGTAATCTTTCTTCAATGTCTTCGATGGCATTTTGGCCACATATTTCGAATCGCAATTCCGGCCACTATGTCATAATAACATTCAAATGCATCTTGATTAATTTAAATGATTATAGAAATTAATTTACAGGTAAATTTTTATTACTTTAAATAAAATATAGTAACCTAGTGATAATATCATATTTTAAGTTTGAAACGATTCCAAAAAGTAAACCATAACAAAAGTTCATGTCTACAGGTAATTTTAAATAAATGAACTTGTTAATCTTGGATAAACAGAATATGACACGTGTCATGCTTTTAAAATTTTAATTTAACTTGATGGATATTAGGCGTACATTATTCTTCTATTATTTTATATACAGTATTTGGAACTCCTTATTCTTTTCGAACAATTAATCAGCTCTGTTTATTCTCTTCTTCATCAGACTCTTTTGCTTAATGTTACAACTCAGCTCAATCATAGGAGAGTGCTTTTCAGAATGTGAAAGGTTTTGGGTTCAATCTCAGCCTTTGTTGTACAGTAGATAATTGGTGGTTTTCTTCTGTCTGTATGGGCATCTTTGGATGTATGGGAATTTTCCCTATTTTTTAAGACAGTTCATTATCTCGAGATGCATCATAAAAAGATATATCCTTCACAGGTCATAGAAAAGATCCATAAAATAACAAAAATATCCAAAGTTGAACAGCATGTTAGCAACCCAGCAGTTAAAGGGTCAACCAAAAAACAGTTTGAAATAAATTGCAAAAATCTTATCAAAATCATGTAAATAAAACCTTTAAATTCACGTAAAAATAATGGAATTCTCTTTCCCAAACTTAATATATTGAATAGCATTTTAACCTAGATCTAATATTTTATTAATTGTACAATTACTATTTGAACTTATATCTTTAATGTTTGCATACCAAATATATTTCATTTGAATTCCAGATGTAATTTTCAACAATAAAAATTGCATAAATTGTCCTTTATAGCACTATTAAGAAAAATGAGAAGACAAGCTGTTGAAAAATTAAAAACTTAAGACTCTTGAATTTCAATCAACTCTAATGAATAGTTTACAATAAATTTACTTTATATTCGAGATGTAGACTCTAATTACCTGGTGAAAAAAGGCCCTGTCTTCTGACTAGAAGGCAACGAGTTCGATGCATGATCTAATGCTGAATCATTATGCACATTATATAAATTTCCGTATTAATCAATTTGCCTCGCTGAGGATTCGTTACTTGAAATGGAGGGGATAGCATGGTCAAGAGTAGACTTCGTCAATTGATCCAATAACAAGATGTTTACTATGCCTGCAGTCATAGGTAGACATAGGCAACCAAAATCGTATCGTTGTTATCTAATCTAATCAAGAGGCAGAGTATTTGCTTTACTGATGAATTAACCAATCATAGCCTTGAAAAAATATTATTTACAGAAATATTTACATTTTTATACTACAAATTAAATATTTGCTCTATTTATAAATATATTAATGTTTATTTACTGCAAATCACCAAATAATTACTGTAATTATTTCTTTGAAATAAGCTTTCTGGTGCATATATTTAAACGTTATTAATCACAAACTAAACCCGATAGATATATATTACCTGTAATTCCATCACAAGATATAGTTTTATTGATTTTTCAAACTATGCTCATGCCCATATTATTTAAACTACACTGGTTCGGTATACCTATATTTTTCAAGAAAAATCCGATTTCCTAACTCCCGTGAAAGTTAACTCGCTGGATCAAATTTGGCGATGCTCAATTCTGTGCACTTTATCTCTTAGGAACTTTTCAGCAGAAAAGCTCGAATAGCATCATTAATTTGGCGGTCATTAATAACTCCTTGGCTCTCTAAACCTATTAATTACGCCAGAACGGATGTTATTCAAATGCTGCGGCCCAAAACTGAAAGATGATTATAATAACTGAGGAAGAAAAAAAAAGGATCCCTCTTTCGACACGCGGCGTCCCAGAAAATGGCCCCTCCAGTATGCGCACTCATCCTTACTGGATGGTGCATCCATGGTTGGCTGACTCTTAATTAACGATTGCTTCAGGAACCTTTTTAATTAGTCGGAGGCCTTCCTCCTAGCGGTAGGTTGTACATTTGGCAATCTGAATTTGGCGAGGAAACGTGGGCCTCCCTCTAACGAGGAGGGCCCCTTCATCTTATGTCAGCGGATTGTTAATATTTTTTCCGCACAAAGTCGTAACAAGTGTGGGCGTGTTGTGTTTGAGCAGCTCACGTAACATTTCCTCTTCAAGACACTGAGCCGGAAGTGGCGATTTGAAGCTTTAATCTGAGGCGGGATGTGTACCTTATGTCTTGGACAATGATGTCGAACCTTTGGCACGCGTGCCCGTGATGGCACTTATGGAATGTTTGAGTTCACAAATGATTTTTACAAACAGTATTATTTCATGGTTATCTTTCTTTACATATTGCACTATAAATTTCATTTTTTTAAGAAATTAAACAATATATAAGCATTTTTTAATAATGTACAATAATACTAATAATTCAAATAAACTTTAATAGTTAAAATCAGTTTTTTTTAGCTCTTATTAATGTTAAGTTGGTAACCTCCAGAACTCAGAGTAATTTCCAAACTTTAATATCTTATCAAGACTTTAATCTCTTACTTATTCATAATTTATTCATCTTTTATAAAAATAATTTTGAAATATAGTTTAGTATAGCCTATCATCCAATTGAGGAACTTAAGGCTATATAAGCACATAAAATTAAGTTTTCATATTATTTACCCACTAGAAAGTCTGCATTAAGCTGGTAAATATTTGGAGAGCACATGAAAAAAGCTATTATATATATATATATATATACATATATATATATATATAATAGCTGTTTCAAAAGTATCTAATCATTCCTTTTAAACGACATGTAGGAAAAACAAGAATAATTAGAGTAATTATTTTGTGCTTTTGGATGAGAAAAAAAGAGCAATTTTAATTTTAAAAAACTACATCTAAATTTAATTAATTTATGATTTATTCCATTTAGTCTTTCTCTGTGTGGGTGTGTTTTTTTCATTTTTCCATTTATTAAATATTAAAAAATAATTCAAATATTGTTAAGTTTTTTTTATTTGTAAACTTTTCAGTCACTTCAGCATACAGTCTGCAAATATATTTCCCGCAATAGTCATTAATCTAATTATACACTCATTATTTAATAATTAAACTCAAATAATCGCTGTTTATTACGAACAGAATAAGCAGTTACTGTTGCCATTTAAGTTTTCAAAATAAATGCTTAATTATGTGATTTACATCTGCTGAAAGGTAATTTTCTCTGCATCTGGGCCGAGCGCTGGCTAGGAACTAGTTGCCATAGCCCGAAGCTCATCTTAGTGTTCGTTCTCCTAAACAAGACGTTTAATTATCTTATTCTAATTATCTTAATTAAGAATCTTGTTGGATAATCTCTCCCTGTTTGCATTAGCATTGAAAAGATTCTTTCAAACAAATAATTAATTGCAATTCAACATTTTTATGTTTAAACCTTTTTAAATACTGAGCTTCATACAAAATTTATTTAAGAAATAGAATCGAATAATATATATATATCTATATAAATATACTGCATATATATATATACTTATGTATATTTACCATAATTCATACAACTTACATTTTTCATTCAATTATGGTAATTTCAATTTTCTAAATTATGATGTAATTTAGTACCTTTTTATTAATAGTAATCAATGATAAAAATTTTATTATTTCTTTAAGCCCTGTGAGCAATTTTAATGTATTTGTAATTTAATAAGAAAAATATTAATGTAAATTGTGATTGTTCAAATTTTTTTTTAATATTTCATAATTCTAAAATGCTTTTAGTTTTTAAAATTATGGTTTGTCTACCAAAAACGAGCGAACAGTTATTATAAACATCGTACGAGTAATAAGAAATATGATAAAAGTATTGATGTTATTATTATCTCTTTATACGTTATAAGATTTTTTTTATTTAGTTTGAAATATAATGTGAAAAATATTGAATGAACAATGGTATAAATTTCAATTTTTTTTTTTCGAAATAGTTTATCTTAAAAATTCTTAACGTCATTTATAAATATATTAAAAAAAATTAAACATAACAACAATTGTTTTGTATATTGTATTTATTTTATATTGTTTGCAATATACAATATGACAGTGAAAATGCAACGCTTAGAACATATGAGCAGAAAACGGTTCTGAGAGCCCTCATACCAAAATGATCTTGTTAGTCACATATTGAATTTTCTCCTTTCCAAAAACTAGAATGATATGGCACTTTTCTGCATGTATTAAATAATATTTTCATCCTCAAAAAAACAACTCTTTTATTATTACAATTTGCTTAGAAGAGTAATTCTCAGCTAATAACTGGTAAGAATATTTGAGGTGATATGCAAAAGAGTTAAATCATAAGACAATATGTAATCAAAATATATGTCAAAATATTTGAATAGATCACAAATTTAACACCTATAATGTTGATTATTTGTATTTTTCTTTCACTTTTTACAAACACTGTTGATTTGATTTGGATCTCCACACTCAAGGTCGAAACTGACGAGCTTTTCAACTGAAGGACAGAGCTATAACCACACACAGATTTATCTGTAAGTTCGGCATCCACTAGGTTTGATTGAAGCTCATTAATTTGTTTTATTTATATCTTACCTATAAATTCCTATATGAAATCAATTTCACAGAATTTAAAAATATTCTAATGTAATCAATGATACTCATGGTTCTAGCAACTTCAAATTAATGACAAAAATAAAATTGTTGAAAATCATTGGCTTTCAAAATTTGGGTAAATCAAAATTTCTAGTATGCGATTAACTTTTTTCTTGTTCCAGTATGTTCTCATAATCTCTATTTTAATTAATAATTTCGTCAAATGCGAATAAAAGTATTTACATTAGCATTTTGAGTTTAATATTTAAATCATAAATAAGAAACCAATCTAACTGAATACTTTTATGCATCACTATGCTGAACATCCATTTTTAAATTTTGGTCTTTTTTGTTATAAAAAGTTGTAAGGTCTTTTTGTTATAAATATATATAACTGAATCTAAATTGTGTATTTTACATAATTAAACTAAGTCAAAAAATATTGGACATTTAGATTTTTATGCAAACATTTTTGTCATTTTTTTTGTAACACTGATAGGGATTTCAGTCTGATAACATGGTTCTGGAAAATGACTGTGGTTGTCTGTACATGTAAACTCCATAAAAGACAGCAAAGCGTCTTCAGACAATTGTGCATGACGATTCATCTTCTTTTTACATGCTAATTGAACTAGAATATTCAAATCGGAAGAGACATTCACTACTAAATTTGCACAGTAATTATTTACCCATTAAAGGCCATGGTTTGGTGATGTTAATGCAATTCTCATACCTATATCTCAACAAGAACTAAATCTTATATCAAGCAGTACTTGTAAATACGATTAACCACCAACAGAAACAAGAGAGATTTTATTATTTAACGACTTTGTGTTTGTAATATCATCGTGCTTGCGTACTACTAGATTAAAATTATTTAAGAACTTTGCATGAGATTATGGATTTATACTTTTCCAGTAAAAACTAGTAAAAATGAACACGAACAGCGAAGAATGTGCTGAAAACTATCCTCGGAAACGCTGTTTGTAAAAACATTAACGTAATTTGGAAAAATGGAATATCGATATGTATGAATATTTTAAATACCAAAAGCCAGTGCTTGAACGAAAAAGTTTGCATTAAAATTGCTTTTAGAAAATGGCTTACGATTCAACAAATATGACGTGCGTGATACGTTTTAGAAACATTATAAATATACTTTCTTTAAAAATTAATAATATTTTATACAATGCCGTTTCCCACTGGTGGTGTCTTATAATTTTAACGCACAAAATATAGTTTATGATTTTATATCAGTTATTATCAATTTTGATAACATATGAATCAAATCTCACCCTGTTCTAATGATAGGAAAGTGCTGTTTTTCGATTTGTAGAACTAGGTTCAATTTCAGTCCTTCTTAAAACCAAAAGAGTGGGTGTTGATTTTTTGCTTTCTTTAAACAGATTTATCTGATCAGGAGTTTTCCGAGTTTTCTCCCTTGCGATATGAAAATATAGTTTATTATATATGAAAAGTCCAACCAGAACACAAGATGTGTAGAATGTATAAATGAATTATATATATATATATATATATATATATATATATATATATATATATATATTAGTTTGGGGAAAAAGTTATCCATTATTTTTTCGGTAGACGTCTGTAGTGATCGCCATCTCGTGAGGTATCTATCAAACAATTTCAGATTTATGCTCGTTGGAAAGGTGACATTTGACACTAAAATATCTTCTTGCGGTTTTTAGTTTGATTAATTCAGTTGCGAGTACAAGGTTTCAAAAATGGAAGACAACAAACAGAAAATTCGATACATTTTCGTTTTTCTCTTGTAACGGCGAAAAAGATAGCCGGGTGGCTAAAATTGTGAAAGGTGTTTATCGTCCTATATATGACTGTAACAACCAGGTACGCACAATTTTGGTTTCGTCGATTCCGTTTGGGTATTTGGATGCTAAAGATGCATCTCGCATGGATACAACATCGTCGAGAATGTCTATAAAATATCAAAAATTATCGAACTTGACAGCATGTCAGAGGTCGTAGCTTAGCACAAGATCTAAAAATCTACATGAAAACTGTTTTAAACCTTTTTACAAAGCGAATCTGAAAGAAGTTACAAAAAGTTCACGTAAAA
>JAPDSC010022330.1:141447-160319 GCA_026290005.1 Latrodectus geometricus | reverse complement strand
TTCTGTTATTTTCCTCTTTTATTTCTATTTAGTACTAAGCTAATGATCTAACTTTGAATGATGATGGAAATTTTTAGCATATTGTTTTTTGCTAAATTTATACTATAAATATATACTAAGATTTTTTTAACAATTTTTCCTTTAATTTTGAACATGAATTATATCAACTTGATTAATTTCACCAATAAAGAAAAAATCATGCAAAGAAGGGTTAATTTATTTAAAACAACTTTCCGAATTAAGATTTCATTTATATATATTTCTTAACATAAAATGGACAAAACCTACCATCTGCTTTAATTTTTACACGCATATCTTTTTTTTTCCCCATTATATTTTCAACTTTTACGTGTGATATTTGCGTGACGAGTGTTGCAAATATTTAGTTGTATTTAAAGACTACTGTTGGCTTAAAAATATGACCGGAAACGTATCTGAATAATCTAACCTAACCTCATTTCATTAAAAATGTCCTCAAAATGTACTTCATATTTCACAATAAAATTTCCGAAGAAATTTTACAACAGAAAATATTAAAATCTTGATACTTCCGCTTTAAGAATAGTTAATTTAAATATTTTAATCTTGATATTAAAGAAAATACTGATTTCGCATTGTGTGAGTCACGATTATTGAAATCATTATGGAAATTTAGAATTATTGTTTTGAAAGATCTGTCTGGCTTGAAAATATTTTAAATTTCCTTCTTTATTGTGCATCTAAAGATAAGACTTGTGTGCGTGGCACCGCGAATCCTTACACTTTGGTTGTTTGTTATTAAAATGCATGGTTTGTGTCAATGGAATAATTATTCGAGTAACTATGTTTTATAATCATGTCATCGAATAATTTTCTAAGTCGAATAACCATTATTATAAACAGCTTCTGATGTCTACTTATTTCAAATGCAATACTTATTAACCATAAAGTGGTTGTTTCTTTCGTTACAGTTGAGAACATGTGTACGTTACTTTATTTTATTATAATTGGTCTGTGAGTGGCAAATAATCGTTTTCACCAGTAATGTTGAATATGCAATTTTGTAAACCAATAAAAAACAAGTAAATTTGTCAGTGGGATTAACTCTTCAGAGAGTAGTTGGAAAGAAAATGTTGGCCAATATATTAGTGGGATTGGTTATTTTATATATTATTGGAAATTTGTCTTTCTTGATACCGCTATTAAAATAATTAAATAAAGAAATTATTTATTTCATGCTTATTAATCATTATATAAAGAAAAATTTATTTCATGTAGCATGCACATTAAATATTAATATTTAAATGTTTATAGATGCAATAAATAAATCATAACATCCACTTTATGGTTAGTTTAAATTGGCAAAAACGATTTAAACGGTTTTTTTTTTTTTTTAAAATATTTCTCAATATTGCTAATGTATTTGAGTGATGAATATGATTCGGATATTCCATGTGCCTTAATTATTTTTTACTATGATTACTTTAATTTCAAGCTTAATACTTCTTTCATTTCGTTGTTCTTACCAGAAATAAAAGGCTAGTGAAACATTATGTCAAACAATTATTGTTATTAATAATTTGAGTCTGTGTGCGTGGAATTTAGCATCTATTGATTTCGAATGCAGAATTTATTTAAACCATGAGGAATAGTACAAGTATTTTTAAATTATGAATCGAATGCATTTACTCCAATTAAATCAATAATTTTTAGTTCAATTTAATGTTTGATTTTTTAGCTCAACTAATTTTCGCTTTTCCTTATAATATTTTTGTAATTAATACTCAGGCCGATGCCTGAGTGGTCAGCGTTCCTGACTCCTAGGCTGCTGGTCCTGGTTTCGAATCCGGGATTGGGCATGGACGTTTCTTTTCTCTGTGTTTCTTTGTCCTTTCTTCTGAGATGATGGATGAATGTGGCCCACCCTATAAACAGGGTTTGTGGTGGTGTGACGTGGGTGATACTAGTTGCCTCCGTAACTTGGTTCACAGGTGTCTAAAAAAGAGTTTCCAGCCTTGTTGTGGCAAAGGAGTAGTAATGGCCCAGTAATGGCCCAGTAATGGCCGTTAGAAAAAAAAGACAATAATATTTTTGTAAAGTTACACAATGGACCATTGGTGATCATTTGAAATACGTCTTCATTCGTATCCGCAAGTTGATTCTTATAATTTTGAGACATGCTTATAGTAACGTAATAGTCAAAATCTAGTTTCTCACATTAACTTCATCCCAACGGATGGACATTGTTCTCGATTATTCAAAGAATATGTCACATAAAAGTCATGATTTTAAGAAATGAACTCTTATTGTGTAGGCAAATTCACAATAAGAGTTCATTTCTTACTGTGAATGCAAATGGTTTTCCCAAATAGTTCATTCAATTTTTTCAATTATTATTCATTATTTAGTTCGATTTGTTCTAATCCTAGGACAAATAAAATTAAAATTAATTTTTTTAATCCAATGCCTTTACAGCTTAAACTAGTAGATAATATTATATTTTATAATCCTTAAAATTTTTATCTTAAAGATTTTTACTGCTTTCTTTGGATGACTTTAACATCGCATTTTACTGTTTTAAATTTAAATACTAAGGAACATATTATATTTAAAAGTATTTAGAGTCAACAATAGCTTTTTGATGGTAAGCGTTCTTTTCGTATTCGGAAGCCAGCAGTTCAAGATCTGACCCTACGTACTGAGTATTGTACTGAGCTAGCCCATGTACAATAAAAGTTCTAATACACTACTACAGCGTATGTGGCGTAGCTTGAACAGGTGTCAGTTCAGATGCTAACCTAATTATCGAACATGGTCCAAAATTCCTATGCAGCTGTGTATGTCCAGAAGATGAGTTGATTTCGGTTGGCAAAAGCAGACAACAAGAAAATCATGAGTCGTTTGCTTTTGGCTAAAATCTATGAGGCTTGGTAGAAAGTATCCAATGGATGTCAAAAAATTCTGTTATTCAGTCAATTCTTTGATGTGTTGCGGATACTTGGAGAAAAAAATGTGCTGGCACCTCATCACTTGACCGTTTTTCAAAATGACGAGATATTTGATTGCGTTAAACGGTTTCGGTTGGCAGAAAGATAACTTGAAGCGTATCGCAAGAGTCTAAATTGACTTTTTGTTTAATGATAACTGAAGTTAAGATAATACAGAAATTTTATTTCTCCCTAAATATAACTTTACCATAAATGGTTAAAATTTGTAAAAAATGGAAAATACTCTCTGTAAGATGTTTTCCCAGCAAAAAATGTAAAATTTATCAACACCTATTCATTTTCGCTCAATAAACGAAATCTCTAATTTATCGTGAATATGCTATTAGCTATTAAATCCAATTACAAAGATAAAAAAGTATGTCGCCTGATTCTCGTGCATTGAAAAGTAATAGCGGCTTATTGTCCACACTCATTTCAAAGGACATGACTATGTAAGCCGATTATATTTCTGGCCGTATTGGACAAACAGCGTCACGTGGCGCTTGTATCATGAAACAAGTGCTCCACTTTTCCAATCTCCACTCGGCTTGCGAATTTGAATACAACAATGTTGCCTAGCCGAGTGAAGAATAAAACAGCATTCCGCTTTTGTACATTACGCGGTAAATTGTTTTCTTTCTGGCTTTTTATCCTCCTTTTTCCGAATCGGATCGGAGAGGAGGAAGCGCCCAGCGATGCGGGGGAGAGATAATATGTCGGCCACCAGTGGCTTTCGGAGGTCAACGAACTCTCCCGTTCGCACGAACTGTTTACGTCTCCCCATCACAACAGTCCGTCTCTCGGCGCGCTTATCTCGCGTCTCGAGACAAAGAATGGCAGTCCCTGCAGGAAGGCAGATTATGGAGTCGTATTTTACCTCCTGTATTGATTCTATTCGAAGAAGTCAAAATAATTCCTCTTCAGGAAAAATCATTCCTTTCGCCAGAACTGTTTATCTTTATATGGGTGGAACTTAAATGTATTATTGTATTTCAAAATGCATATTAATGTTAATCTGTTTTATCAGTAGATAAGCCTATCTACCTGCTGATAAATGAATAGATAAGCACACTGGATTTGAGTTCAATATATCATAGATTCGTATTTCAAACTGGCTATGAATGCTTATAGTATTTCGGAATTTACCTAACATTTCAAATCTCGGTCAAATTAGCATTCATGTTTAAAAAATGAACGTAAAATGTCAAATAAACCAAGCAAATCATAAAGATGCCATTAAATTTTTGCTCTAAATGATTATATTAAACTTTGTATTTACGTCTCTCCGGAGCTGCAATTTGGTTTATGGTGACGTTTTGTGTTGTAATCGACTGAAAATAATGAAGAATGGTCTGTATAGCATTTAAAATAAATAAATATGTGTTTATTTCCAGTCAATATCCATACCTTACCATCAAAGATTCTGTTTCAGTCTTATTGACAAAATACAAGAACAAGAAATTAATTATTTTGTTACCTAAAACATATAATCATAGTTTTGACTTTATTATTGTACTAATACACGCGTTAAATTGTAGTTTGATAAATATTGATGTTTATGATTATAGTTTTAACACAGTATCGGATTGCTTATCCTATTGTTTAAATAAAGTTATTGGAACACATATCGGTGCCTATTTTTGCCAATTGAAGTCACTAATAACCTCAACCAATCACCTTGTCATTCCGAATAAAGAGGTACCCAGATGAGTTGGCATTATCCTGTTTAAACTTAACAGAATTAATGGTGATATGTTAGGTTTATAGAAAAATTAATGTTGGTGAACTATTTGGAAAGGAAAGTTTTTGTGCTGGGTAGAGCCTACTATTTTCCGGACATGGGAACAATATTTTTCCCCCTAAGTTAAATCGATCTTTCGGATTTTAAGAGAAGATTTTGTTTAAAAATTGTAGGAAATTTTTTCCTAAATCATTTTTCACTAGAAAGCTATTTAGTCTGAGCTATTTGCAAAAATGTAAGACAAAGTCTTTCTAAACAAACCATCTTATAGATTTTTAAAAATTCCTTTTCTGTGAATCAAAACTGTTAAACACAGCAAACTATCCCATAATTTTGATAAAGTGATAAAAACGTTTCCACACTATCTTTTCCATAAATAAAAATACACTGAACCCTAACGCTAATAGATCGTATGATTTCTCTAAATCTGGTATCGAACTCACTCTCTTTCAAATACAAGAACGACCTTTTTCGTGAAAAGGCGCTCATATGCTCTATAAATACAAGAGACAATGCTTGTACAAAATACTTCTAAGGTAGAAAAGCACAGTAAGAGTACATATTTATCAAAGTAATTTATTACAAAATTATCATTATTTATAAATTTTCAAGTGAGTTTCCTCCATTGTTCAGAAAGACCATTGTAGCTTGAATTCGGCCATTCTCTGTCGACGAAATGATTGCAGAAATCGCGTTGTGGCATGGATTATATTCCGTTAAAACGTCTCTGTCATTAACTACCCATATCGCTTTACGTCAAGCAAAAAGAGGATTGACCTGAGGTTTGAAGATGTCATCATTCGCATAGAACTTCCTCCAGGGACTTCGCACCGACTCTCCTCTCGTCTCTATTAATAGGTTCACTGTCAAGTTACGAAAGGGAGGCTAAAATGAATGCGTTGCAAAATATTACAAGAAAAAAAAAAACATAAAATATTTTTGAGTGAATAGATTCGTGATGTTTTTCTTAGCTTCTGCTACACTACCATTTCTCTCGGTAAGAAATGATTTAAAGAAATATTTTCCGATATTTTAAGAATTATTAGCAATGATATATTTAAAAAAAATAAGAAGAAAAAACACTCCAAGTACACATTTTTTTAAGTTCATATTTTGGGCGTCAGAATGTTGGCAGAATTCGTGAATTTACTTGTATATCATTCGAACTTTCGAAGAATGTGTGGCCTCTTTATCATAGAATACTTCACACATAAAAGTTTTAATGGACAGATGTGAAAATATGTTCAGCTGTACCACTCAATGGATATTAGTCTGATTTTCATTTACATTGAATATCATTAAACCCTTTCTTAACTTAAAAAGGGCATTCTTTTAACAATTGTTTGAATAATTTTGTGATTTAACTGCGCAAAAAATAAGATATGAAACTTTAACAAAGGAAAAATAGTTTAGTGATGCCAATCAATCGATTGATATACTTCCTTTTCTTTCACGTGTACAAGTTTCTTAAAATAATTTAATTTAATCTATTTCATTTTTTATCTATACTCATTTATTATATTTACATATGTATTTTTGTATATATATACACATATGTATAACTATGTAAATGTGTGTGTACTTGTGCGAGGATAAAAA
The DNA here is from genome assembly GCA_026290005.1 of Latrodectus geometricus. Lineage (NCBI taxonomy): Eukaryota > Metazoa > Arthropoda > Arachnida > Araneae > Theridiidae > Latrodectus > Latrodectus geometricus. Next base: position 154,013 of record JAPDSC010022330.1, on the reverse strand, counting down.
TTTTTGTCAGCTATTTACTGAGGAATTATATTATTGTTTTTTTCTTCTTGGGAAATAAATAACATAACGGTCTAAATCAGTATTAATAAATAAAAAATACTCGGTTTTACAAAGATTGGTGCTTCGTGTTGACCAGTGATAAAACTTTACTAGGGGACAATAAATTAATTTTATTTCTTATCAAACTCTGAAGCTAAGCCTTTGTTAGGGCGTAGTTGTTGTTGTTGCACCAGGATGATTCCCTGTACCTAGCCCTGAGTGGACTCAACCAGTTAAATGGACCAGTTAAATGGTGGGATTCTTCGTGATTTAGAAGCATAGATCAAGCAGAAGACACCACAATACTTAGCCCCTGAGGTATCATTTCACATGGAGGACATCGCAACTAAGATGTATTTAATGTGCCTCAGCCGCTATAAATAAACCAATGGATCATTAGTTGGGTCTGTATTCGAACTCACTACCTTCCAATAATGAGAACTGTTCCAGCGTAGTGAAATATTTGCGGTTGTTATCTCTTGCTCACATGGAATGGAACATATAACTTGGAAATATATAATTTCGGTAATTTAGATATATCCGATTTTATTAAATGAATTAATTGAAGTGTCACTGTAGCCTGATGATGGAAAACATCACTCTTGTGTGTATTCGATATCTAATCCTCCCAATGATTATGTTAACCGACTTTATTCGGAAGAAATAGGTTGCTGTAAGCGATTAGCGATAGCTTAGTTTAAATTGACTAACTTGATTACTTATAAAACGCTGGATTATCAATGTTAGAATGATTGAAAACTTCTTAAAGTTAGAGATGACTTTATTACTTCCATATTTCTCTCAGCATTCATTGAAACTTCATCTTGAAATATTGTAATCTGAACTCATTCCAACAGTGTTTAATTTCTTGTGAGTAAAAACAAATTTAGCTTTCGTTCATTTGAGTCACATATTAAGAATAGAAGGTTATTCCTTTGCAATATATGATTCAAAGATAAAACAATGACAGAAAAAGAACGAAGTCCCACGAGGTCCTGAAATATGCCCTTACTAGCAAATAAAATATATTAACATGTTAGCCCTACTTGAAAAAACTTAGCTTTGTTTATTACATACTGCATCAAATAAAATTTTGGAACTTTCAATAACGAATATAAAATGTAGAAATGAAAACGTGAAGAGTAATTGCGCCAAAAGCTTCCAATTTATTTGTCATCTCACATTGATGAATTTGATCAAAATGACTCCAAGACCTTATGAGCTCCAATTGTAAATCAAATTGTCATTTTCATTTATCAATGACTTTATGCTTTATAATTAGAGACATCGTTTAAAACAGTGTCGATTAGCAGTGAAGCATTCATTTTAATAAATTTATTAATATTTTTCACATTTTAATGCATATTTTTCATATAAATAACTTCAAAATAATTATACAAAGTTCTAGGCTACACAAATGTAATAACCGTTTTTGGAATTCCGTGTTCGTGAAAATCGAAAACTCCAAAGAAAATATTTTGCAGATGTATATTATTACTCCTTTTCCACTACTCCTTAGAAGTGAGACAAATTTAAAAGGATATTTGAGCTGATTTAAAGTAGGATATTTGCATTAACAATGACAACAAAATCTCCTTACTCTTAATTAAAAATGTGTGTACACATAATGCTTAAGATTCTTAAGCCACTTTAAATCTGGTTTACATTTGTAAGTGCCGTCAGAGACGTGAGTCTGCCTACAAATAAATAAAATCATGACTTCTTAAGCCACTTAGAAATCCGATTATTAATTGTATGTGTCACTAGAAAAATTAAAGTCATTAAAAAAATAACCATTAATAAATTTTATATTACAAGTTATTGTGTTCGTTTTGTTTCATAAATAAAATAAAAGCATTTAATATTGCGTTCTATTAATTTTGTCAATGAGCTTCTACATTAAAATACTTGCACAAATATATCCTTTATTATTAATTCTCGAAAATGTATTAATTTTGACACCAAACGTCATCTTAAACAAAGCTTAAAAAATGTTAGAAATCTAAAAAAGGGGATTTATGTACGTTTTTCTAACCGATAGAATTTGAATGTCATTTCAGATTTAATTTGAATTATTAACTACCGAAAAACTCTTAAGAAATAGGTGTTTGATTTAATTTTGTCTCGTTAGTTTGTTACAACATTAGTATGAGACTGGCCTACTTTTGAAAAGGAATATTTTGGGAAATTAATTCACGTGATATAATCACGCCTCACTGACTTGTCAATAAGAATGATTAGTGTTTGCTTCGGAAACTGACGTCACTCTGCTTAGCAACAAGCGAAGATGAATTCGTCATCTTAGTAGAGAGTATCTGCTTATACTGAAAATTATATCTAGAGCTACCTAATTACAGCTTAATTATCTGCGTTTAAAAGTTTTATGCCTATGTTTTCTACAGTAACTATTAGATGATACATCATGAACATAGGAGAAACATTCATGAAAATTCATGAACATTTGAGAAATAATATTCTTTCCTGTTTTGCTTTTTTTATTTTTATAGTCTGTAAAATTATCATGTGTTCCTTTTTTAAGAATTTGTGATCGGATTTGACTAATAAAACCTGATAACATTATAACGAAATCACTAACAAATAACGTTAGAACAAACTTCTTGTTTACAAACCTTATCAAATCGTTTTGATATAGGCCCTTATATCAAAACCGTTTGATAATAGTAATCTATCCTATTATTATCTTTGAACGGATTACTCGCTTTTAACGTACCTATTACCTTTTGAAAGTGAAACTACGGTATTAAAAAAACATAATTTAATAAATAAAAAAAGATAAAAGTCAAACATTATTCTAAAAAATTAAAAATAATAAAAAAATGAAATAATTAAGGGAAATCTGAAAAATTAAACATCAACTTTAAGCCATTTAACTCCTAGTTTTCGAGTTCAAAATGTCAGTTAGAACATAACCATAAAAGAAGTTTTAAAAGTTCCATGTACTTTTTTTTTTGATTGATGAAATTCATGGGGAGATCGAGATTATTATAACAACATTGTGCACATTGTTATTCAGATGTTTGTGAAAAATAACGATGGAATAATTTTTGAAAGCTAAATAAGTTTTTTTGAGTTTCAACATCTCTTTGTGCAGAGATTGTTTTTGATGGTGCTCAACAGGCCTTTTGTGGCGGAACGGGGAAGAGAGTTGTTGTTAGAAGCGTGTGTTATGTTGGTCACCAGAAAAGAGGTCCCAAAACAACGGCGCAGGTCGTTGCACCTTGGCGTGACCTCAAAGCCCACTTCCTCCTTCGCCCGCAGCTCCTCTTCCCAATGGGCAGCAGAGATAACGGCCCTCGCTCAATGAAATCCACTCATGACGCATCTCGGTGGTTAGAAATATTATGTACCGATTGTAAAATGGTTATTTAATGAATTATGTATAAATATTATGAGTTTCAAAGCAACTGCTATCGGAGATATATATATATATATATATATATATATATATATATATATATATATATATATATATATATATATTGGCATTTCAGTGGCCCAAAATTATGTATTTATTTCATTGTTGATGGATTATTATTATTGGAACTCAATTTAAGTTGCTGTCTTATCTGAATTATAAATAGATTTATAAGGAATAAATTTGTCAGATAAAAAAGTGTCAATTAGAAAAATGAGATGAAATGAGTCTTTCATATGCTGTTATGCCGAATCAAATTATTTTCCTATCCCTTTTCCATAGTCTTACATCAGAATTTTTCATAATGTAGATGTTACTTATGTCGTATTCAATTAGCAAAAAGAGCCCCTCTTTGGAGAGGAGCAAGTCTGATAGTCTACGGAGAGATCTTACTAACAAAGGTCTTAAGCTAATTTAAAGTCTCTTAATTTTTCTTTTTTAACCCTTTAATACCTCTTGGTAATAGCAAGAGTTCACTGTTCTGAAAATCCCATTTGGTCTGAAGTTCCATTCAGAAACATTGGAGGTATTTTGCTGATTTTAGCTATTTATTTACGTTTTGTAAATATTAGGTTGGGGAAAAAGAAATCCATTATTTTTACGTGAACTTTATGTAACTTCTTTTGGATTCGCTTTGTAAAAAGGTTTAAAACAGCTTTCATGTAGATTGTTAGGTCTTGCACGTTACGACTGCTGACATGCGGTTAACTTCGATCATTTTTGATATTTTATAGACATTTTCGACGATGCTGTATCCACATGCGAGGTGCATCTCTAACATCAAAAATACCCGAACGGAATCGATGAAACCAAAATTGTACGTAACTGGTTGTTACAGTCTTATATAGGACGAGAAACACCTTTCACAATTTTAGCCACCCGGCTATCTTTTTCGCCGTTACAAGAGAAAAACGAAAATGTATCGAATTTTCTGTTTGTTGTCTTCCATTTTTGAAACCTTGTACTCGTAACTGAATTAATCAAACAAAAAACCGCAAGAGGATATTTTAGTGTCAAATGTCACTTTTCCAACGAGCATAAATCTGAAATTATTTGATAGATACCTCACGAGATATCGATCACTACAGACGTCTACCGAAAAAATAATGGATTACTTTTTCCCCAAACTAATATAATACAGTTGATTAATTATCCAATTATTTTGAATTCTTTATAAATTCTAAGATTCCTCTTTTATCAATATATTTCCATGCTAACTATTTTCCCATTGCCAATTCACTTATTTAGATATCAATAAAATAATATGACTAAAATGTGCGAAACGAGAAAGTAAAACTGAACGAATGTACGAAACGAAATCACGGTCTAAAAATGAACCAGCAAATGCCTACAGGCTTTTGGTTCTTTAACATCTATTTGGCCTGTGATGTCCTTTTTCAACTTTTCACGTTCGATGACATCATCAAGAAAAAGAAGCTATTGACACTTTCCCTATTTATCGCTTCTGTTTTCGATTTATTTCAGATCCCCTGGAGCTCAAACATCAAATTAAAGCTAATTCTTCTTTGGGAAATACTTTTCCCGAGGAAAATATCGCCGTTCTAAGGATGAGGATATTCCTTCTTTACTTTCTCTCTATTTGTCACAGAGCAATAGTTGCTCTGTCATGCACGATTACCGTTATTCAGCACTCTGTAATGATTGGTCACGTACTTCTTTACCGATGATAAGTGTGACGCGTTATTTGACACACCAGAGAACTAATTACCATGCATGTGATGAAATAAGATAACAAGTAATAATCAGCAGGAGATATGTAACTATATTCACACTGGCAACGAATACGATAGTTGTTAATTACACACTGGAGTGACTCCGTTAAAATTCCTCATTTGTTTTTAAACAGTTTTATTTTTGCTTTATCCATAGTATAATTATCAAGATTTATTAAAATAAACTGGTTTAATATCAGATCCTTTATTACTTGAAGATAATGTTTTGATACAACACCAAAGTCAAGCATTTTGGAAGGTGATCACACTCTTTTTCATATTCTGCTATTTCTTAACTGAAGACGACGATAAATTGAAGGATCAGTTTTGTTTTCAATGTTAAATATTAAATTATTATAATTGATTATAAAATATCACTAGGTCTAATATCCCTTCGATGATTGAATGTAATGAAGAAACGTTTCTTACTTAGATGTCTACTTCATTAGTTGACCATGATTCTAAATGTAAGATGTCATAGGGAGCTAGCTTGTTGATAACAATTCAAAGGGTCTATTCATATCTTAATAATGTGTGTACATTAATTTTTCTGGATATATCGTCTAATTTTATTTCAAACATGTTTATTGATACAGGCATTTAAAAGTAAATATTCCTAACTTGTTAATAATGGTTTCATAATCACTGAGATTATCAGCAATATTTTTCAAACTATTAATCCTTCCATTAGTTGTAATATATAATGAAATACCGTGTCACTTTAAACGCAATTTATTTTATATTTTGTAAACAATACAAGTGCCATAATCTCTTGATTAGTTGGCTTGTGGATTATCTGTAGCGTTTTTCTAACTTTTAGTTTAAAATCTATGTCGATGGTTTCGATGGAACAGAAAAGTGAACTTAAGTGGTTAAACACTTCTTTTAAGAATGCAACTTATCGTTTTGCACTAATTGTTGTTTAGTATTCATACCACAGGAGGTTAACTACTTTATCTGCAGAGTCCTTAGGTGAATAATTATAATATTTAATTTAAAATGCGTATGCATTGGTTTTATTCCTTTTTTCCCCACTTATATCCGTGAACTCGTACAACTTACAAACAAGCGCAGCGAGTCTTATTGAATTTTAAATTTTCTTAATTTCGGAGCTCATATAACTAATTTCAAAGTAATTAACCGATTTACGTAAAAATCTTTCAGTGTATCAGTATTGAAAATGAGCATTATTTTCTGTATACTTGTTATAAAAGTAACGTATGCAATAAATAATAATAACTAATATTAAAAGTAAAAGATAACAAAAGTAATGACTACCTTAATTACTTGAAGAAACGCCACTTATTTAATGCTTACAAAGTTAACTTTTTAGCAATGAAACGTTCATATGCGATTAATAAAATTATACTAAATTTTGAAAAATGGAAAATACACGGAAATGTTTAAGATATTACTTAATATCTGTATTCAAAGTTGTTTTAATTATATTCTCAGATAAAGGAATGTAAAGCTTAAAAATGTATATAATAATGTAGCAGAGACTGGGACTTCAATTTATTTCGTGATTAAATTTTAGTATCATGGTGCACTTGAGGATATTTTAATATTTTCTTCTATAATTTATTTTTTTAGTTGTTTTCATTTTACGTGTTTTTTCGCTATGAAATTCCATTCGTTTCGAAGTAAATTAAAATGACTAAGAAAGTCACTTTAATATGACTCGCAGTTTATGTAAATTCTTAATTTTTTAAAAGCCATTTTTCTCAAACGAGTTGAGCGATATTTTACATGGCCTCGGAAACTGATTCATTATGAATACCCATTTATTTAAAATAGTGCAAACAAAAGTGAGTTTACAAGAGAGAATGAGGGAGAGGAGATATCAGTCTCTGTTGAATTGAGCTGGTATCTACTACTTGCATGTTAGAGAGTTACCCCATTCAATTTCCTTCTCTTTATCACAAAGGGAGAAATGGGAACAAACATAGATTACATCTACAACTGTAGCTCATTTTCTTGTGTATTTCCACCCTATCTGAATGTTCACTTCACACAATGCAGTATATGACATCAAAATTAGTTTGGTTTGCTCGATTAGTATTCGTCAAATTCAAACGTGGGTGGAAATACATTCGCCATATAAGTTCGTGTTCGTGAATGACAATTACATATGTGCATATAGTAAATAAGTAGGCTTTATTGCATTTATTGAGTGAATATTCGATACTTTTTATCAATAACACTACTGGAATAGTGTGGTAGTGAGTAGAACAGTTTTAATGAATAATTTTTACAAAATATCTTTGAGTTCTCAGTGAATAATATGCGATTTATATATCGTATTAAATATCTGGAATAATATAATTTCTTCACTGGTTGACATAACAGACTGATAATTAAGGGTTGTTAAAAAACTGTTTAATGCCCACCTCCTGCTATTGCCTCTCGGAAGTGCTTTTCGTAGACTGGAAGCCATATTCAAGAACCTCAAGAAAGGAAATTGGTAAAACTTCCAAGGCACTCAACGCCAGACACAGTCATTCAGAAAGCAAAAATTAATGACCCATCTCCTTTTGTTCAACTGTGGCTTACAATGAACCCGAAAATTTCATCTCTGAAAAGCACAATTCTGACATTAGGCCGCTATGATTTCATTTATTTACTGCATTACATTTTATTTTTAATAATTCGAAATGAAATATGAAAGGCAAGTAAGCAATCTATACCATATAATAAGTGAAATTTACATTTTATGTAGATTGGGAGAACTAAACTTAAAAAGTAAAGGACTACAAATCCCAAGATATTTTGGGGATCCTCAGAGTTTTCTTGAGACATCGTAAACCAACCCCTTGATTAAATTTCAAATGCTGAAAAGAATTTCATTATTATTTAAATTACAAAGCTATGATACTAAAGTAACATACATGTTTGTTCCCATTTCTCCCTTTAAGTGAGTTTTAAAAACTAAAATACATTTATCACTCTTTTTTTCCTACAAATTGAAAGACCACTTATATTGTAATATATAAGTGGCTACAATAAATATTGGTTTAAGGTATGTGACTCTTATTGTACCAAGAATCTTTATTGTATACAAAGTTTGCACATATATATTAATAATTTTTTTTAAAAAAATCCTTGAGTTAAAAAGTTTTTTCAAAAATTTCATCTTTGTTAAATTAATTATTAAATAAAGACCGGTAAAATATATTCAGAAGTATGCTGAATTCTTAATAAAGTATAAAAACTATTTAAATAAAAAAAACTTATCAGGATTTCAGTTCTTAATACCACCAAACCTAAGGTTCCAGCTTCGTCAAGAATTCTTGATTACAGAAATAAGATTTACTTTATATAAAATTGCCTCCATGGGAAGACTTGTTCTTTAAGCTCCCATCTGATTTTAGGTTTAAAAAAGTCCTCCCTTGAATCTTATGTTTCAATTTATCCGTTCTTTCAGTGTTCAAATTGCATTAATTATGAACAATAATCGTTAGGTTTTAATGTATCTTAGAAAATGCAATCAATGGTCCATGTATTTCCTTATTAGGTATTACTTTCGCTTATTATTTTTTCACGGGTTCCCTCTTCGTCTTTAGATTGACTTCTTGAAGTGATTCCACTTCCAGTAATATTACCCAAATGTATTGCCAAAAAAGAAGACTTTTCTATTGTTTCCACTAACGTCATATACAAAATTATTAAACGATATGATTTCGAAATAATGACACATCATTCTTCATTTCACAAATCATTTTAAATGAAAAAGTTCTCAATGTAGATTATATTGAAAAATTATATTATAAAGAACACCGGAAAATGAACAATGTCGGAAAGCTATAAAGCAAATTCAATGATATATATTGAATACATATTCAATGAAACGGGAAAAAGAAAATAATTTGAAGAGAGAGAAGAGGGCTGGGTATGTTTGATTTTTTTTAAACTTATTTAACTATGTTCACATGTTTTTATTATTTTATTAAAATTCTATATGAGGATACATCAACCAGAGTCTCGTGAAAGCTTTTTAGATATATTTGTTATGTCGATCCGATACGTTTTCAATTGTATATTATTGACTATCAAACATTCGTAACCTTATCAACCTTCACTGAGTTAAGAATGGTTATCAAATGATGAAATTCATTCCTGCGTTGTTGACCCCTCTTTGAATATCACACTACATCAAAGAAGGGATATTATACGTTGTAAAACTTTTAACACGGATAAGACTTCTCGGCATGATTTTTAAATTGAGTCAAATATTGAACCCACTACTTTCTATAAAATCGTTTACTTTTTATAAAGATTTCAAATTTTAGTTGGAAAAAAATATGTAATTATTGCATCATTAGTGGATACTTTAAATTAAATTAAGTAAATTCATATAAAGTTTGATATAATGCAATAAGTAAATGTTTCCCACGTATTATAATAATGTGACACACCATCAATTTAATTAATTTTTCCCAATCCAACAATTTTAATAATTCAAGCTCTGATAATGAATGTGTCGTATATATATCGTGTCGTATATAAATTTAATTGGCTATGTTCAACACATATACACACACACACATATATAAATATATATACGTAAATTTGTAATATATATTTTCAATAAATTTATAATCTTAAAACTGCTGCCATGCTCTCCCATTCCTTAATTTCTGTTTCTTTAGTCTTCACTATTTTCAATTATTTTAGGTCTCATGAATAATAGCGAAAAGAGCTTTTTTTAGTACGCCAAAGAAATTTGCTTTGTCCAATTAAAAATTAGTGTCAGAATATATAATAAATTTGTATTTAAAATTTTTATAAAATTATCTTTTTCTGTACACATTAGCTTCTAGTTCAACCATCTAGTTTATTATATTTTCACTTATTTCTAAAGATAAATGCAAAGTTGACGAAAAGAGAAGAATCCCTTTATTGTACCAAATTTATCATGTAGTAAAGGATAAATGTTTGAAAACAGAAAACTATGCAAATATCTTCGTGTTCAATCATTAAATAAAAAAAAATGTTTACAAAAGAGAGTAGGTTAACATAAAGAAACATTATACATTTTTAATTTAACAATCCAATATTTTTATTGTTATTATTACAATTCTTTCCATTGTTTATTTGAAGATTATGCATTTATAACTGAGCAAAACCATCATAATGGACTAAAGAATGCGTCCACAATTTTACTACCTAATCTGTTATCTTTTCAGTACCTTTCCGTGAAAGCTTTCTTCGAACATTTTTAACTATTTTTTTCTCGAATGAAAAAAGTGATTTACTTATTACCTTTTTAGAAAGGTTAAAACAACTATACACCATTTGAAATTCTTTCTGTACTGTGCCAAATCCTCCGAAATTTTATAATACTATCTAATATTGCATTGACACTGAAATTGGTAACTTAAAGCCAGTGCAAGCATTTTATTATTCGTACTTACTATATTTCAATTTTTATTTATCTAATAGCAATGTAATGCAAGATATATTAAGCTTAATTATTGACTGAGGAATAAAATCATTATCCTTAATAAAATTAGAGATAAAAACAATTTTTCACTCATGAATGTACTGTACAACAAATTAACTAATTAGACTAGTTGAAATCTTTAATAGCTTGTATGATAAAATATTAAATTGATAAATTAAAAATTACAAATACTCGCAAATGCTTCACTCAATAAAGAAAAAAATCTGTGTAACAATCACTCTCTTTTGATATTATGATTAAGATATGAGACTTAGTGGTTACACTGCTTGGATTCATTAATTTCCTTAGAATTAATCCCATAGAACCCGAATATATTTAAAAACATGCATTCAAGAATGCATAATGCATTATACAATATGCAATAATGCATCTGATATTAACATTACTACAATTCTGAATTTACTTTCTTCAAATTAAAAAAAATGTTAAAAATTTTATTTTTTCTTTAAATAAATTTTATTTAATTGTCTTTCCCAATAAAAACGATCCTGGATCAGGTACGAGATTGTAGATACGAGATTGTAAATTCTGATTACTATAAAACTTTGTGAATTTTTATGCAAAATGCTCTGACATAAAGTTCCCTAGTGACAAAGCTCCATCTGATTCGAGAAGCTATTTCAAGAACATGCCATGCATAACTCTATATAAATCATCTTGCAGACTTTTTTGATTACACAGATTTTTAAATTATCTTTAGGACTTAAGTATGCCATAAATATATTAAAATTATTACCGAACAACAAGGTTCCAGAGCTCTGCAAGCGTGATAAGAACGGAGCAGTCATCTTATTACAAAATGGCCTCAACCATCAATCCCAATTATCACTTTCCTTCTATAATACCTGATACGATTAACAGTGAGGATAGAATTATTTGTGCTTTTTATAATGAGTGAAACACCAATATCTCTTCGTATTTTTGCTATGATTTCTAATTAGAAAACTCTTAAAAGTCATAGATGTATTCAGATTAACCGTTAATTATCCTCTTTAACTTGGTTCTATCTGCTATACCACAAGAACTGTTCTTAATACTGTTACTTACGTGGTTCCCTGTTTCACAATGTGTTGTAAAATTATGGATATCATAATGAACACATGATCAGAGTTTATAGTAATTTCAAAACAAAATGCTGCTACATCTGCTATTGAGTCTCGTCCCACAGATTTGCTTCTAAATTATGGATATCACAATAATCACTAGTAGGATGACTCGTAACTTACAAAAAGTTTCCCAATTCTAATTAATCTATTAGTTAAATAAAATTACTGCAATACTTTTGAGTAGCAGAATTATTCGAGCATTTTTTTACTTCTGTGACTGGAAATCCAAATTTTTTTTCATTCATTTGGTATAAAATGTACATCTTTCAATCTTTATCCATTTCCATACAATTAATTTGGAAATTTTTTCCAATTTTTCGATTATCATATATATTATTATTTCTTTTCACCATTCCACTCTTATCAAATTTTCTTTTTATGTATATTTAAAGAGTTCACAAAATTTCTATTTTTACCCAAATTAGGATTTTTTATGAATACAGAACGTGCTCCATTTAAGCTGCTTTTTTTCCATTGAATTGAAACCATCAATAACTTTTCATAACTCGCGTCTACATATTAGACAGTAATATTTATTAGATTCAATATAATTGAAGCAAACAAATAATTTTTAGCATTATTCCAAGGTTGCTATCAGCAAATTACAAGAAATCAAAAAAAAAAAAAAAAAAAGAATGAGACATATTGATTATGTGTTAATTTGCATGGTAAAAAGACTGCTGTAAATTATGTTTTCCTTCATTTAACATTTTCATGGGTAATCAACTATTTTAAAATAATACATAAAACATCTGCCAATCTATCTATCTCTCTCTCTCTCTCTCTCT
>JAPDSC010022330.1:116431-141347 GCA_026290005.1 Latrodectus geometricus | reverse complement strand
ATATATATATATATATATATATATATATATATATATACTAAAAAACCATTCAAAATTTCAGTAAAAATAGATTTTTCTCTTGGGAATTGTACTCCTCCTTAATGAATGATTTTGTTCTCTCAAAAATCATTGCAAAATCATAAAAGTGATCTCAAAGCCAAAACATTAAAACTTAGCCGAAAGACCCCTTTAAAATAAGTATTATAATGAACTGAGAACATTTATAATACTATACTAAAAAAAAATAATAATAAATAAATAATCGTCTCATATTCTAATTCCTTTTCTTATTATATTTTAAATATCTACAACCTTGTCATATGATAATTTTCCAGAAAATTATGGAGAAAGTGCATTTAGTAGTCATTCTTGATACTGAGCTATTTTCAATTATGTATATGGATATTAAAATAGAAAGATTTTAAAACTGTCTTTCTACTTCAAATTTAGAAAATTATTTTTACTAAGTGTAAGAGAGCATGGAAGAATTTTTGTTAATAAAAATGTCTAAAACTGTAAAATATGTATGGAATTTATTAAAATAATGTTCTTACTTCATTATTTTCATCTAAAATATGTGAAATAGTAATCTTATGTAGTTCACACAGGATTTAATTTATTAAAATTCAGAAAAAGAAACGTAATTATTGTGTTTATTATATAGTAAAAAAGTCTTTTACAATACACAGTACTAATTTATAAATTCTAATAATATTTTATTTGTTATAAATTTTTTAAAACATTCTTTTCCTTTTTTGAGCCAAAATTTTGTAACAAATTTATTTATTTAAATTTTTTATAAAATCTATTACGTTATCAATTATTCAAAATCAAAATTTTTCAAGTTACTGGTGTGGGCAGTCGCTACTACCAAGAAACATCCACTGAAGAATCTCAAATGTGATTCAATTAAATAAATTAAGCATAAAGAGATATATTGAAAGTTATAATTCGCAAGCAGAACATAAACGCTGTTAAAGTAAGTTATAATTGAAATCGAAATTAACCTTTATCGTAATTACTTTCCTGTGCAATATCGTCATCACTTTGACCTAGATTAAACTTTAATCTGTATTGCCAACTAGGATTAGAATACAGGAAAAAACAATTTTCTGCATTTAGCAATGTCTTTTATTTAAAAGACAAAGAACGTAAAACAAAATTTAGCTCATGAATCGAAAACTGTTTTAAATTATATGTTCATTTTTGGAATTTTAAATGTCATTTTTTTTAAGATAACGCATAGTAATTTCAGTGCTGCATGACGTATTTCAAATTATTTAAACCATTTTTGTGTATTTCATCATTAACTGTAACTGTTGATGAAGAAAAAAATTATGTTGTGAGAGTTGAATGAAACAGAGATGGCGTTGCAGTCGTTTTGAAAGAGCCACTTCATCATTATGAAAAAAAGAATATTTATTTTCCAATTTTGATCGTAAATAATTGTTTTCAAAATACATTAATACAAAATAATAATTCCGTAAATAAATTCAATTTTAAAAATTCTACTTCAGTAAATTTCTTTTCATCTGTTTTCTTTTGTTAAGTACAAAGTATCTGCTTGTTTAAATAGATATGGAGGAGAAAGAAACCGGTTCCAACAACTTGAGTTGAAAACATTTAACTTTGAGAAAGTATGTTTCTTATTTTCTTTTTTTAAATGAAAATGAAATTTTCACCTTTTAAATAAATGAAGTATTGCGATTTCATTCATTTTTATGTATTTTTTTGCTTTGTTTGGAAAATTTTATCGTACTGATCGCAATTTTTACTCCTATTTCAATTTACTGTATGTTGTATACTAGAAAAATTGTTTGATAATTATTTCATTGTAATAATTTATACCATTGTAAAATTATATAAACTTGATCTACATTTATGTCGCTTGTAAATAATGTCAATTTTATATAGTAAGTGCTAATTGTTTTAAACTTTATTTTTTCTGACTTTAGTTTGAAGAAAATTCCCAGTTGATTTAAGTGGAATTTATATTACTAAAAACAATATTTTGTTTAAAATGAGTGTGCAAAAGTTTTTTTCAAATAATATTTATTTATTTACAAAAAATGTATGTAAAACCAAAAGAACAAAATGCTGTTATGTGTATTTGGATTGTGCAAGAATCTGAGATTTCTGCTGATACAAATATAGTAAAAATGTAAATATGTTATAATTAATAGAAAAATAACTGTTGTATAAAATATTAGATGTTATCACTTTAATTTACTTTAACATTAATAATCACATTTCATTGCTCTTTCCTGATTTACTTTCTCTAAGATTTTATTGCTGACTTGATTTTTCTCCTAATCTTGCGTTTTACTTAATGTCTTAAAATACAATTTAAAATCCTTAAATGTTTATTTTTATTCACATGTAAATAATTATTCATTAATATAAATATTACTTTGATTTATCTTTGTGAAGTTGAATTTTTTTTTTAACTTTTATTACTTCAGTTTATAATAAAACTTGTTATGCATGTCATAGAGAATTTCATTTGTTTATTATGAAGAGTGGCATTGTGCTATTGAGATTTGTTAATGTTGTATATAGCTATTGAAATAATTTTTAAATGTTGAGCTTTAATTTAAATATGATAAATTGATAGATTTGATTTTCTCTTTCTCATTATTAAATATGATGGTGTCATAATTTCGATAGTAAACTACAAAATTTACTCAAATGAAAAACAATCAAATATGGTTTTTTTCCGATTTCTAGTTTGTTAATTCAAAAAACAACATAATATTGAAAATGTCTTTTATTTCAATTAAAACACAAGATATTTGTGATTAATGTTTGTTTAAAAAATACCAAAGAACATAAAATTGGGGGGTTCTGGATTTATTTAGTAATTTTAAACAAAACACTGAAAATTTACTGCCTATTAAAAATTAACTTGGTAGAATATTATATATTTAAATATTTCATTTAAATTTTGTTTGGTAGTTCCTAAAATATTGGTAAAATCAATGCTATCTATAAAGAAAGATTCACATGAAATTTCAGGGTTGAACTTTTAAATCACTAGTAAAAAATATTTTTTAATTTTTGAATAGTATTTTAAAATCTAACACTATACTCTGGTTTAATAAATTGAATATACAAGTGGAGTGCTACTTTATAATGATTATTGATAAAAAGTTCTAATCTGTAATTATCTTTTATTTCAGGGTTTCTTTCGGAGAAGTATTCAGAAACAGATTGACTATAAATGTCTTAGAGATAAACAGTGTCTTGTGATTCGCCTCAATCGTAATCGTTGCCAGTATTGTCGATTCAAAAAATGTTTGGACGTTGGAATGTCAAAAGATTGTAAGTGAGACTCACTCTCTTTATGATAATTCTAATAGATGCATTGTACGTAAAGTCATTTAATCTATTTGTCATCAAAAGATGTAGTCTAAATTTTCATCATTGTATATGTATATAAATTCTTAAAAGGTAATAATTCTTTTAGATTTTAGCCTTGTAAGAGAATCATCATCCCCCCCCCCCTTCTTATTTAATGAAATTCTTTGATTAAAAGTTGAATGAAGCCAAGAATTATGTTTCAAGTTTGCAAACTTTATATTTCTTTATATTAAACTTTCTAGTTAATGTGTGTTCTAAATTTAAACTATTTTTTAAATTTCATCATTGGCGCAGCTTGTCCTTTTTGGACCTTGCGCCATAAAACCCAACCAACTAACTAACTAAATTAAAATTTCATCAATTAAGTTTTAGTATTTTCCTGTTATAGCATATTTCTGAAAGTTTAGGAAATTTGTTTGATATATTTTTCAAAATTTAATGTTACTTTCATTTTGTTTTATTCACATTTTTTAAGAATGCTACATTTTGTCTCATTACTCTCCAAAGTAGTATATTGAATGTATATTTCTTTTGATTTGTAATGCCAAATGACTGATGTGCAATCATTTATATAGTACAAATTAATTTCTTCTTCCATTTTTATTATGTACGAATATATTTCTAATACTCTTGTATATTTTTTTTTATACTTTTATTTCATTTTTATGTTTACAAATGATTTTTATACTGTGTCTAAATCAATCTGTTTTTAAAACTGATTTTTCTTTTTTTACTTATTTTTTCATTCCATATTGCTAATCAAAGTTATGATGTATATTTTTCTTGAAACACTAACTTAATATTAATATATAAAATATCCATAAATTAATTGCAGTCTTGTTCCTTTGTATCCCTAGTTAACTTCTTTAATACAATTTTATGTCTTACATAATGTTATCCTTTATTCACAAGCAGTATTGCCTAATTAAAACTAATGACTGTTCAAATTGGAATATTATAATCTTGAGATCAAATGAGGAAAACAATGTTGATATTTCAACTCTCTAATAATTCTTATTTATGAATTCAATGTACCTTAGTTTTCTTATATAATCCACAAGGCCTTTTCTAGTAGAAAAGGAAAAACATGTATAATCCACAACAAATTTTACAGCCAATATTACAAAATTTAAACTGCTGATAATGTGTCATAAAATAAAATATATAATTTAAAAATAAATTGTACAGAAAATAAACTGTAAGAAATACGTTGGTTGGATCCTATTTGGATGTGGGAAACCAAAGATAAAGGGAACCACTCTATCTTTCCTGAAAACATTTTTTCAGAAGTTATTAAAAAGTTTTACTACAATCTTTTACGTTTTTTAAAAATATAATGTGTCTATTTCATTAATATTTAAATGAAAGAATTGGATTGTTTTTTAAAATTGCGCACCAGATACATATTTTCTTTGAATTTTGTTTTGTGTCCCACCTTACATCAGTACTTTTGTTGCCACTTTTGGTTCAACATGATATATAAATTTGAATTTTTTTCAAATGAAATAGCTCTGGTCAACACAGAATGTTATGTAGTTCTAGTGACTAGCAACTGTAAATATTCTTCCAAGACAAATTTGCTCTTGAACATAATTGAACAAAACTTTTTATAGCTGGAAACATCAGCAGAATCCTGAAAGTTTTCAGTGCTATCTGTCACTTATTTTAAAAAACATTATGGTATTTTTCTTTTAAAATTTTATTGCTGGAAAAAGTTTTTATCAGATTATCTGCAGCAGTGAATAATACACTCAAAAATCTTTTAACATATAAGCCACTAGTTGTATATAGGAAAGCATGGTAAATTCTTCTTGGGAAAAATTAAATTATTAGTTTTGTAACTTCAATTTCATCTTTGACACAGATGCTTATTGTATTTTTTATAAAAAATCTAAATTCGATTTTATTTAAGAATAATTTTAAATCAGCTTTGAAAAATGATTCATGGTAAAGTTTATTTTTTTATTATATTTTTCACTGATTTTGAGATGCAAACAATTAAGCTCTATAAGATATAAAAGCCTTTTACAATCAGTCATAATCAGCATCATAAATTTCTTCCTTTTGAAACAAAACAAGTTTCTAAATGTTTTGTTAAAAAATTTTTTGCTCATACTCCAAAGTCTTCTTATTGTAATGCTTGTTCTTTACTCATTAATTTAAATGAGAAAGGGAAAAGTGTTCCTTAAGAAATAAAGTAAAATCTTCATTTTATATTATGATATCAAAAGATTGTTCTAATGATTCATGATTTTATGTTAAAATGTATTTGATCTAAAGTTTCGCCAATTTTTCTTGGTTGTTTTAAATATAATATTTTTTTAAGTGTCCCAAATAAGAGTGCTGTTTCAATATATTCATTTTACATTTTCATCATCGAGAAAACTCATTTTACTGATCCTTAAAATTTGAGTTATTTTGGTAGTATGAGTCTTCTAAATATTCAATACAAACTTATTTTAATTGCACATTTTGCATATGAGAATTCTATTAAACCTAATCTGCCAACTGTTGTGGGCGAGACCTTCTAGTAGAGAGTAAGTTTATAGGCTTTTATGGGGAAATGCAACTTTGAATAATAACAATATTTAAAATTTACTTAGCTTTATTTAAAAAGCTGTTTTAGTCTGCAAAGTAAAGTACTATTTATAGATTTGCTAAACACTGTTCAAAGTGGTGGAACTTTTGAAAATTCCTTTGGATTATGAAGTTAATAAATATTGAAGTTGGGATTTCTTTCTCCCATTTCCTAACGCATTCCTTATCAACAAAATGTATGAACATATTTTCATTAATGTATATTATTAAGTAGAATTAATGAGTTGAAATGTAGTGTTATTTTTTAATTTCTTACAATAATTTATTGTAATTAATGTTAATTATTTAGCTGTACGTTATGGTAGAGTGCCAAAACGATCAAGAGGGAAGAACAGTGACACCCCTCAGGTGAATTCAGCAGAAACAGTCAAGTGTAATCAAGAATTTCAACCCATTATGTATGACATAATCTGTAATATTTCTGATGCTCATCAGACACACTGTTCTTACACTGAAGAAAAGACTAGAGATCTTGTGAGAAAACCTGCGATGTTTGTAAGTTAATTTCTTTTCAAATTCTAAATATTAATGATGATAACATTTAAAATTTACTAAAATAAAAATTCCAATTCCATATTTAAATTAGCTAGTATAATAAGGTATAATTTCTATCATTTCTGAAAAAAATATTAAGTACATCTATTCAGCATTTAAGTGTCATTTTTATATGTATTTACATTTTTAACAGATCATTAAACTTTAGTTTTACAAGAAAATCTTTTTTTTATTATTTTTTTATTTTTTATTTATTATTTATTAATATTTTGATTAAGAGGGATGCATTTATGATATTGTCTTTTATGAATATTCTGTTACCTATAAACTAACTAAAAATATATCTTATCCCTGCATTTGATGTTTTTTTTTTTTAAATAGAATGTTATCCTTATAAATTTATGCAATATTTAAAAATTTCCAAAATAGATTTTTTTTTTTTAGTATTTATTGAATTATCCTCATTATAATTGCTAATATGTAAGAGAAAATAATAAATGTTTTGCATTAAATGTATGTATAAACTAATTGTAATATTTTCATGTATATTCTATATGAAATATTAATATTTTCTTTGTGAGAAAAAAAAATGTTAAGAAAAATTGTGTATTTATCATAATTCAATTTACATTTTATATTTTAAGAATTGTATATTTTCAGTTTCTGTTAAGGCGTAATATTGAAATTAAGACATACATTAAGAAAATCCTCGTGCTTATAAATTAATTGGAGTTTTAAACCTATTCTAATTCTAATTAGGTGTATTGAATTATGGACGTTTGGTGAAATAGATATGAAGAATTTAATGATTAAAACAAATTCATCTTTGAAACAATATTAAAATCTATATACATTTTGTTATCATTTAAATTAATTCCATTTTATTTTATAAAAGATCTTTGGAAAATATACACTTGGACAAGAAACAGATTTATTTAGGTTTTACATTCTAAATTTATAGTAAATTTTGAAAAGCAAAAAATTTATCTTTTACTTAAGTTAATTTAGTTTATGAATTCAAAAGATATTTTATTCACAAAAGAATAGTATAATATTTTTGCTTATTCTGCATGTATGAATAATAATAATTGATACTTAGATTTTTTTATTTAATCAATTTTTTTATCTCAATATAAATATTAAATTTCCATTTCTCAAAAAAAAAAAAGATTGAATGCATGACCATTTTATTAAAATATTGCTAAGGAATTTTTTGTGAATATAACAATTTGTTGTTATATAAAACTATTTTTTTTATTTACAATAAATTAGGTAAAGTATGGTTACCATTACATCATTATTGAACATTTGTATGCTCTTTATGTTTATTAAATTTTCCAAAATTAAGATAGTCTAATTCTCCAGTTAATCCCTGGCATTTTATTTAAAACGTGACTGTTAATTTGTGTTCTTAAAAGTAAAGTTCATTTTTTCAGAAACATTTATTACCAAAATTTAAACATTTTTCTTTGTCTAATCTCTTATTTTAATAAATATTTTGTAAACAGTCTAGGAAAGGACTTGCTTGATTAACTACCTGTTTGTAGGTTTAATTTCCATTTTGGACATGGGTACCCGTTGAGAGTTATGAATTTACTTTAAATTCTAGTTTCTTATTAATGTAGCTCTAATGAGCCAAAAATAACTGTATAATGACAATTCAGATATCCAATATATTATAATCAATAGAGGAAATTTCTTCTGAATTTATAATTTGCATTTAGATTATTTTTTTGAAATTGTTTACTTTTAATAATAAATTGTATAAATTAAAAATTCTTGAATTTTCTTGAATCGTCTCATCTATTTTCAGCATAACCGATAACAGTATTATGAATATGTTAATACTTTTATTCAAGTGGTAGTAGTATGGTCTTTATTTCATATTTATCCATTTAAGCAATGCCAATCCCAGTGGGATTTTCAACTGATCATCTATACCATGCAATTTCCCATTTAATATATTGTCTTAATATGCAGTTTTTTTACTAAAATATTTAACTTTATAATTATTCAGAAATATGCTTTTATTTGACTAAGATCACAAGTAATTTGTAGTTTAAAATATATGTTTTTTTAGTTTGTAAAAAAATTACAATTTTTTTCATTTATTATTTAAAAAAGTCACCCTTTCTTTAGCGGTTTGATAATTTCTTTCATATGTTAAAAATGTCAAACTAATAACTCTTAGATACTTACTATACTTTGTAATGCAAGTACTTGGATATTACAAAAAGTACAATAAAATAAATATAGCTATATAAACATGCAATGTTTAAAATAATGATTTTGGATTTTCTATGTTAATTGTTTTTACATTTAATATTATTTTGTGGTCTTTTTGGAATTAAATGTTTGACTTACATTGCATTTTTATGTGAATTCTGTTTGTTCTTTTTTAAATATTTTTTTATAAATTCATTTACTCTAGAGTATGGCTGATTTAAATGCAGTGGAAAATCATGTTGGTGCTGGTAATAGAGAGCTACAAAAGATAATAGTTTGGCAACAGTTTTCTTCTTTTCTCACTCCTTCTGTTCCACAAATTGTGGAATTTGCCAAACGCATACCTGGCTTTCTTGAGCTTACTCAAGATGATCAGCTGCGAACCATTAAACTGGGCTTCTTTGAAGTATGGCTGGTTCATGCATCCCGTCTCATTAATATTAGAGAAGGCACTGTTACCTTCAGTGATGGAACATACATGTCCAGACAACAAATGGAAGTTATGTTTGATGTAAGATATTAAGTTTTTTATATATTAACTCTATTTTATTAATAATTCAATAGTAGCCAAAAGCAAATCAAAATTTAATAATATTTTTAACCTACTAAAATAGTTAATTTTTATTTTAATTATTATAAAAAGTATTTTATTGAACATGAACATGAAATATTGTTTAACTTGAAACAAACATATGGGAAGTAAATTTTAATAAACATGCTCTGAATTGTAAATATATAGGGAAGGAAAATCAGTTGAAGCATCAATGAAGTATATTTTATTATTTAAAATGGGATTTATTTTATTTTGATACTACATGCTTCACTTGAAACTATTTAATATTATCAGACTTCTTCACCCAAATTAATATAAAATTTTAAAACTACCTGCTCAAAAGGAGGTTTACTTTTCTAACTTTTATCTTAAATAATGCTAAATGTTAACTACTATATTCTACATTTTATAAAGTCTTCCTTTGTTCATTTTTATAAACGTTTCACTCTAATAAATTTTTTTACACTTTCATATTAGGTCATTATTTGCAGTTTCAGAATTTCTGATGTGTACTTTTTAACATTTCTTTAGTTTTCTTAGACTAAATTAAACTACTGTTCTTTTAATTTTAGTCTAATGAGGTATAATAAAAATTGTTCAGCCTTGGAATCTAACTATCTGATTGAGAAGAAACAATTCTCTTCTATAAATTAAGATTTAATAAAGTGTAGTATTCTAGTTTGTCATAAATTTGCTGTTTGTGCCTATACTCAAATTACTCTTGTAATAATTTACATCAACATCTAAACTATAAATCTTAAATAATGGGAATCAATTCTGTGTCATTCATGGATGTTTGGGTATCTTTATCTTTTTCTTACTATTTTTAAAGAAAGTGCAGTGTTTAAAAAAAAAAATTTAATCTAATTAAATGAAATATTTTGAAAATTATAGTGTTTTTAATATTTTTTAACTATTAATTTATTTTTTTGTAAGTTATACCTAAAAATATTAAATACTAATAAAAAAAAATCATATCTTTAATTTTTATTTTATAAAATCCATGACAGTGTAAAAGCTTCGCGTTTTTTTCATCCTTGATGTTAATGAGTGTAATTTAATTCATCGACAGAAATTATTTAAAAAATACTAAAACAATCCTATTATTGCATGAAGCTTGTTAGCAATAACACCCTCCAATATTCAATTAATATTATTCAGGTAAAAATTTCTTTCATAAATTTTATATTGTGTAAAGCAAAAAAGGTCCCCCCCCCCCAAATCCTTGTAAACATGATCTTGCCTTGCTTTTTCTGTCAAAATTTATGCAGAGTTAGCAGCAAAATTGTTAGTTAGCCTTCAGTACAGCAATTCTCAGGTTCAGTTCATATTTTAAGCTTGAATGTTTGTTGTAGTTAATGCTTAAGTTGTTGGTCCTGATTCAATTAATGATTGATAAATTTGTATTGTAACAGTGAATTGATAAGTCATGCTTCAACAAATCACTTGTTGATTTTAATTCTGTTATACAGCAATATGTAAAAGAAAGCTGTCATGTCATACAAAATCATCTTTTCTTTATGAGATTCAGAAGTCTTTTCTTATAAGAGCCCTCTGCTTACTGCACAAAATAGGGAGGTTTTATTGCTTCATATACTTTGTCATACCTGTGTTCTGATATTGCTATGTGAGTCTTAACTCATCCTTTCAGGTAACAATTTTTTACATTGCCCATTAATTGTCCCTTGACAATGCTCCTGTGTGCATGCAAGTTATTGCATTATATTTTGTGCAGTCAACAGACAAGATTTTCTTTGGGCAATGACTCTTGTTCTTTATTGAGTGTACATGGTTTTGTATGGTTTGCTGGGCTCTAATATCAAATCATTTGGTGATTTATTAATATAAGTTATATTTATTTTCAACTTTGGTCATTCATACACTATGTCCAAAACAGATGACGTTGACAGGTATGTTTTACGTGTACTATTCATACTCTCAGCATTGCTCTGTTGTGCTAGAAAATTAGTAAAAAATGTATTTTTCTTTTTTAATTATTTAGTGTTATTTATGTAAGATTTTTGGAAAGTTAATGTTATGTTTAACTTACTGTTACATTTTTAAAAATAAAACATTATTTTTAAAAATGTAACAGTTGTTTATAACTCTTGTTTTAGTTTTCTTTATTTTGTATTGTAAGGAAAAGAATTAGGAAAACTAGTATTTTTGTTACGTGATTAATTATTTTTGTCATTATATCATACTTAATTGTTTATAGATTACTTTCACAAATTTTACTCAAAGGCATTATTCAAATGTCATATTTTTGATTTTCAACAGTAGCAACATGCATTTATCATCATAAATATTATATTGTATATCATATTTTATTTTTATGCTTATTTTACAGCTTGATTTTGTTTCTCGTGTGTTCAACTTTGCATGTTGGTTTAATGAATTACGTCTTAGTGACTCTGACATTGCACTTTATTCTGCTGTAGTACTTCTGAATCCTGGTGAGTAGTTACTTATAATAGTGTAAATTTGAATAAATGGGAAAATATTGTTTCATGTATCAAAAAAAGCATTTAATTGAAGTATGACAGTATTTGGCTTGACTAATTGATGTATGACTAGCTAGCATAAAAAAGCAGCAAAGTAATTTTTTATGCTAACTAATACATTAGTAAGTTTTATAAACCTGAATGTTTACTTAAGCTGTGCAGAAATCTCTAGAACTTTTACGAAAAGATTAGTTTGTATTATCATTTAAGTTAGCATTTCATAATTTTGACTCTAATTTGAGTCTGATGTTGATAATAGTTTTAGAATATTTTAAATTCTTCTCATACACAAAGAACTATACAGCAACTAAATTATCCTATTTTGAATAAAATTGTCAGCTATTACTTCTGATATATAGGAGCATTCTTCTATAGTAATATACTCAACTGAGCACTCATTTAACTCATAGTTATTTGAGATACCTTAGTGCCAATAAAATAGTTAATGATAACATGATAAAAGAAATTAAAAATGAAACTCAGATTTTTATGGGAATTAATGCTACATGTTTTACAATTATTATTTAAGATTCCATTACTTTTTAACTAATCTCAATAAAGACCAAGTATGAAATTTGACCACTGTTATCTATAAAACTTCAACAATATATCTTAATAATTAATTGCAGAGCTTAGAAATTCAAAAATAATTTATGTATATACCATTGTTTTGATTTTTCATTTGTAACTAATTTAACATTAAAAAATTTTAGAAATTGTGTGTACATAGATTATAATTAAACTATTCCTACTGAAGCTAATTTTTTTATTTCTTTATATGTTTGATAAATAAATCTTTATCAATTTAATGTTTGAATAGATAAAGTTATATTATCAAAAATTTAATGTAGTTTTTGTTTCCATTGACTGACAAAAAACCAAATTTCCAGAAAATTATAAAAATGTTAATGATTTTATTTTTTATCTGAAATTCAAATACTATTTAACCTTCAAATATTTTTATTTTCAAAGAAAAACTATATCTACTATACGTAAACTTTATTTTTTATTAAATGAGTTGAATAAGTTATTAAAATTATAACTGCTATGTTAAGTATTTTACAATGGGGATTATATGCTAGTATCTTTTTTGAGAATATTTTTTAACTTATTTGTAGAACGAGATGGCATTTATGATACAAAAGCACTTCAGCTGAGTCAAGATAAGCTTATCAAGGCTCTGGAGTACCAGTGGGCACAAGATCATCCTGGGGAACAACACATATTTGTGGCCCTTCTCACCAAGTTGCAGGAATTGAGGTCTCTAGGAGAGTTGCACCTGGATCATCTTCGATGGTTCAGGGCTAACTGGAAACACCTTCGTATTTCTCCTCTCTTTGCTGAAGTATTTGACATTCCAAGACCAGAGCCTGACATTGCAGAACGATAGTCTAATAACAGATCCCTTTGTTAATCTTCCAATAGTGAGTTCAGACAAATTTTGCTTCCTTCAATCACATTTATTATATTTTATAATCAAGTATGCCTTTATTGTTATTTGTATTATAATTATCCTGTCATTTAAATTATTGTTGGAGAACTCTTTTTATTTAACGAAAATTATCTTAAGTGAGAATGTTATGATTTAAAATATATTTTGATCAGTTAACTTATTATAAAACTTTAAACACAATAGAAGAATAAATAAAACTTTCATTTATTCCTCATTAATCAAATCAAAGAAAAATTACAATAGATAAAATGCACATTGCATGTTATATCGTTTATAAGTAAATGATTACTTCATATCTTACTTTGTTTTGATTTATAAATTTCATTGATGTATTAATGTCAATAAAATATAACTCTGAATATACTCTTTCCAATGTTAATGCTCTGAAGGGCTGTTAGTCATAGCTGTTATTTTACAAGTTGCTTAAGTCTAAATATATCTTTGTGAGGAAAAAATATAAAGTGGAATTTCTTCAAAAACTTTATAAGGAAAAAAAAAAAAAAAAAAAGCTATTTGGAATATTAAAATTTATTAATTTGTCAACTGTAGATTTTTCTCGTTTTCCACTATTTTCAATGTAATTTATTTTTTCTGTGTGTTATAAATAATTCTGAATTTAAATTTATATTTATTGCTATAAAAATCCATAAAATATAAATAGAATTTTAATTTTCAGTTACTTTTTGCATATTAATTAATTCTGAAAAATTCAAAAATTAAATAACTATATATCAATTAGTTTTGCTTCTTAAATTATTTTACTTAGTTATAGAGAATAGTGTAGATAAGAAACTTATGAGAAAAAATATATATTGATGGATTAATAGTTTAATATAATGTGCTCTCATTTTTAAATTTTGTAACTAGAACTAAATTAGGTAACTACAGCATCAGTAATTCTCTGTATTCATAAAGCTATTTCCTTAATCTTTCTTGATAAGAGCTGATGAATCAGACAACAAACTAATCTAAGATTGTTTAGTTGGGTTTGGGAAAAACTGTACATGTTTATGTAAAATCACTAATTTATCTATAAAGAATAATTCTTTTTAAAAAAATTTAGGGTGAATATTGAACATTAAAATTACACGAAATACTTGAATGTTGTTTTAAGATGTGTTCAGTTTGAAAATATTCTTACATTAACATCCTACAAGTTTGAACACATCTTACATTAAATGTAAGATGTGTTCAGTTTGAAAACAATGCAATCAATGTTTTTCATTTATGAAGATATGCATTATGATTCTTTTGCATGTTTCAGGTGTTTTCTAAAATAGTCATAAATGTCACAAATCCCTACTGAAACAGAATAACTATTTTCCAACAATTGTTTGTTTAACACAGCTTAATAAAATAGCTAGTTATTTATTTATTTAAAAAAATAAATAAATAAAACAGTTGACAAAATTTATTTTTTTGGATATTTTATTGATAGACATCACAGCTACATCAGCTAAATCTTTTAATCTATTCATCAATTATTAGCAAGATAATGTAATTGAGAGTATCTCCTGGAAAAATGTAGCTCTTTCACCTATCATTGAGCAATTCAAAATTCTCTCGATTTGGTGAAGTTATGTTTTAAGCAATGGCTGGTGGAGCATGTCTATTTGGACCTAGTGCTTCAAAACTCAATCAACCACTCAAGCAGTGGATTGTATTTTAATAACATCCTAGGTAATTCTGGCCAAGAGTCAAATTTGAGCAGTAATTCTGCCTCAATAATGAGAATATTTTTAAAATTATTTTTAATACGTTATTAAAAATTGCTAAACTTTAATGCAAATGCATCCTATATACTGTGTATAAGCGCATATCTCTAATTCTAATACTTTGTAAAACACTATATTAATTTTAAAAACAATATTTCTACATAATAAATTCATATAAAATCAATAGCCTTCAATTTTCTTAAAAATTCAAAGAATCTTTAATGCCATAAAAGGAAATTT
Organism: Latrodectus geometricus; assembly: GCA_026290005.1. Lineage (NCBI taxonomy): Eukaryota > Metazoa > Arthropoda > Arachnida > Araneae > Theridiidae > Latrodectus > Latrodectus geometricus. The sequence goes on along the minus strand of JAPDSC010022330.1, from coordinate 126,203 downwards.
AATTTAGCTGCCATTTGAACTTCTGATCATCATTAATATAACCATAAAGAATAAATTTATTTAAATCTTGCCAAATTTGTAACTTTATTACTTGATAGGTCCAAATAGAATTTACCAAAAATTATCATCCATAAACAACAGTTCATAGTGTTGCAATGGGGAATTATAAAAATTATATCTAAATAATTTTATTTTCTTTTTAACACTATGGCTTAACTAAAAGTTTTATTATTTTAAAAATAAATGACTTGTGTAATCATACCATGGAGATTAAGACAATGCATAATTTTGTTTTTTATAGTATACTTCACTAATCATAATATAGAATGGGCAATTTATAATTTAATTATTATTTAATCTTGCTTGTTGAAATATATCACTTTGTTTATTTTGTAAAGTATTGATAATTCTATTTTCACATTATGCTTCATATATATATAAATTTTCAAATATGCATTTAATATTATAAATATGAATTTTAAATTGAAGTCTTCCTGTTGGACAAATTGATTGACAAAATCATTTAACAGTAATATTTTTTAAAGATTTTTAAATAATTTTTAGAAATTGAAAATCAATTGTTTTTTGCATATTTTTTGAAAAATTTCTCCTTATCATATTTTCTAAGATTAGCTTGTAAGATTTTTATTAAGCTATACATGAAATATAGCTTAATAAAAATATGAGTTTTGCATTAATTTTTTGATATGCCATTTAAAGGAACTTCCACTGAAATCATTCATATAAATATTTTTAACTAATAAAGTTCCTATGAACATGTTTATATTTGTTGGACAGAAGATCAGTTTCAGAGTGGTCAATGTTATTTCATCTATAGAATAATATATTTCTCACTTCATTGTCATTCTGTAAAAAAAATTTTTTTATTTTTATTTATTTATTTATTTTTTTTTTTTTGCTTGCTGTTTTCTTGTTAAGTTTTTCATTTTCACTTGGAAGTTTAGTTAGTGAAAATTAAATTAAATGATTGATTAGGAAGAAATGTTCAATTTCTGTAATTTTAATATTTAATAGGAAAAAAAACAGTTAAATTTCTTTTGAGAAGTTTTTAACATAAGTATAAATATTCTAAACCTTTTTTACTCATTATTTCTGTATATGTGTTATTCTTTTAATAAAATACAGTATTTTCTTTTCAGTAAAAGTATCCCAATGAACTTGCCTGATTAGAAGGCACAAAAAAGATGTGAAATCATCCTGTAGATATCATATCCTGGGTCCACATCTCTATTTATTTTACTCGAAGAACAAGAAACTTTTTTTTATTTTTAAGTTCAGTTTAAGAAATTCCGACCATATGTGTTTTTCATTTAAGGAAACTCCATATATCTTCAGCATTGTATAGTTTTTCATGATTCAAACTTAATAATATGGTGCCAAGTGTTCTTGAATGCTTTTTGACAAATTATTTGCTAGTTTCAAATAAAAAGTTTCATGTTTCCTTGATGAATAATATAAAGTACAAAACAATCGATGATTGAGATTTTTTTCCCCAATATTCAAAATTTTTCTTGTCTTTCCCCCCCCCCCCAAATTAAGCATTTCCTTTATTTATTATTGATCCTCAGATCTCTTCATGAATTCACAAAATAGCAAAACAACTTCTTGAAAACAAGATGCAATGTGATTGTGAAATAGAAATTTTGAAGTCGTATCGCATCATGTAAGTTTGGGGTGTTATATGTGTTATGATTAGAATTGATTACATTTTCTACTTTCAGTATTTAACACTTATTATTGATAAGAATATTTATTTTCTTTATAGAATAAATCCTCTCTGGTTAAAAAAAAAAAAAAAAATATTCTTCAATTCACGAAAATTTGCTGTAATAAAAAGCCCAAATTTTTTTTATATAAATACACAAAATTAAATATTTGACTTTAATTTTTTTTATGTATAGAACAGTTAAAAAAAATTAGAATTTAAAAAATAGTTTGTTTAGATCATGTCAATGCTGAAGGTATGTTGAGGGATGCTGTGAAGACTTTTTGATACATAAATGTTTTTTCTTATGCTCTGATTGATTTACAAGGTATGAACTTGAATCAGTGACAAAGACAAGTGTCATGTGATGTTTGTGAAAAAAAATCAAATTTGGATTGAACAAATCAAAACAGACTGCTAGTGCATCAAAATAAGAATCTTGTGATATTGATGATTTTAGATTTAAGATGTGTGGTGTCTTGGAAAAGTACAAGAATATTTTGTCATTGTACATAAACTAAATTATCTGAATTTATTTTTATGTAAAGAAAATAAAGATTTTATATCTTATCCGATCCCATGTTACATTCTTATCATTCTGTTACAAACTGTTTTTCAATGTGATAAATGAAAATGTTGGTGCCTTTGCGCTAAAAGGATAAAGGTTTTATTTTTGGAGGTATGTGATGTGGAAATCAAATAGAATAAAAATTGTTTAAAAAATTTTTCATCATAGTAAATGATTAAATGTATTGTAGTTCTTCTATTCAGTAATTAAATACCTCCTTATTTGATTAAAGTTTCTTGTGATAATTTATAAACTGAAAATATTAAATATTAATTTTCTTTCCTTTTTCAACACTTTAAATTAATCTTCTAGCTGTGTTTTAAAATTGACACTTTGTTTGTCAATGTTATTAAATTTTATGTTCATGAATATTCATTATTTTGCATTTAACCTGTTATATCAGGTTATTTACATAATATTTTCCCTCATGTTTTAAAAAAATATTTTGTGAAAATTGTGTCAATTGTCATCAATAAAAATTATTTTGAAATAAATCTTTTGGGAAATGGTTATTTAATATTGCATTGTGCTTGTCCAATGAAACTTATATGTGATTGTAAGACAATACATTGCTTATTGTGAAATGAAAGAACTTACATATCTTTTGCATGTGTTAATGAGGGTTGCAGATGTAAAGCTCTATATTTGTTTAATGAAAATTTGTTTACTAATAAATGTGTATTTGGGCACTAACAATGTCTTCAGTTATTTGTATTGTGTTTTCATGTTATAGTAATGAATTACTTTCTGAAATGTTCAACAGTCATGCTTTGAATCATCACTTGTTTTTCAATGCACATTTTTCATTACAAATTTAATTTCAATCACAATGTCAGTAACATTTGTTAAAAAAATTTTTTATTTTGTTTGCTTGGCTTAAATGTATTAATTCTTTTGTGTTATTTTCTTTACATCTGGATCACCTAAAAGAATTTGTGCTGATATTTTTATGAGAGATACTTATGTGATTGTTTTGAAAGATTAAATACCTTATGTATATTTTTAATTACATATAAAATTGCAATGAACATATGTCATTTAAAAATGTTAATAACTTAAACATATCTATATATTCTGTTGTAAATGTCATAAGTATATAAATCTTTAAGATGTTCATGTAATTTGCGTAATTTTTTTTAGAATTTTATCTTGGTGATGTGGAATCTCTACAATTTTGAATTTTTTCGTTTTTCTTTCTTTTTTTTTTTTTTTTTTTTCTTTCTTTTTTTTTTCTATGTATCTTGTCATAAACTAGATGTCTGGTCAAATATCTGAGGATTTCAGGTTTAATAATATAATTATATTATGTAGTGAAGATTATTTAATATTATGTGTATGATTTTTTGTGAATTCATGATGTGCAGCTTTTTATTATCCTAACAATTTTTAAAATGCAAACAGTTTTAATTTATTATATGCATTTAATGAAATGTTCACTAATATTAATAGTGATAATTATTTCTGCAAGTTATGTAGAAGTTTTTAATAGAAATTATAGGAGTAACTATCACTTACATTAAAAAAGAGAAAGAAATGTATCTTATTTTAATAAGACGATTTCTGTATAAAATTTTGTCAGCGACTATAATTTTAAGTTAGTTATTTTTTAATTATATATATTAGATTATTTAGTATCTGAAAATATGTATACATTGTTTAAAATAATTTTTTTTTCATTAAATTTTGAAATTATTTGTTTGTTTTTAATTTTTTTTCCAAAGGAAAGTATTTAATTTATTATGTGCAATAAATTTTCTAATAATTATATGATGCTAAGCTAATAATTTTAGCTGCTATAAGTTCAAAAGAATGGACAAATGAAATTGTTACTACAAACTGATATGTAGGTGTGTTTCTGAATCTATTGTGTATATTAATTGGATAACATGGACTCAAATGTGTACTATTGAAAGCATTATTTGCTTATATTTAGGGATTTTTGTATAAAATATTTTTCTTCTATTCTGAAAAATATTTATCAGTTTGGAAATTTATTTGGTATATAAATATTCATTGTATAACAAAAGTAAATTTTATGCTAAAATAGTTGAAGTTTTAAATTAGTCATCAATTTATATTAATATTGCTAGTTATCTTTGTTGGAGGAATGTCAGTTCAAATATTATATTGATTGAATAAATTTAAATTACATATATTGAGTTTTATTGTGTAAAACAATCTTTTATGAGGAAAAATGTTCTACGTATATATAAATAGCTTTTGTACAAATATTTCAAAATTCATTGATATTTTCTTCTTTTGAAGATTCCCAGCTGATTTATATTTTTGTTTTCTTTTTAATTTTTGCTTACTTTCTTTTTTGTTCTTCATAAACAGTGATTCAAATATTTAAAAGTTTAGGTGCTAAAAAATTTAATTATTGCTGATTTTATTTTTCCCTGTAAGAATGAATTGTAATGCATTGACAAACTCATAATATAGAAGTGACCTTTTTTTTTATGAAATAGTATTTAAAAAACTAATAAATTTTTAACTAATTATATTTTTAACTATATACTATTGTCTGTGAATATGATCATAAATATTTCTTTGGACATAAACTGTTATTCTCAGATATAGAGCGATGTAGTTGAATAGTATTATAGCGCCAGAGCCTTTAAACACCACTGCCAGATATTCCATGTGATTATAATGGCCTGGCTGCATTTGTATTGCAGACTACTTAGCTGGATCTAGACTCATTATTTTTGCTTCAATAAATCAAAATTCTTTCCTTTAATTTGTGTCTTATTTTCTTATACATTTTGTTCTGTATGGCTATTTTTAAACATTTTATTTTAAGTACAATATTTGTGTTATAAAATTTCACTTTATTAATTTATGCATTTAATTTTCAGACACATTTCATATTTTAGATATTTCAAAGAAAATTATTGCTTGTTGCAGAAACTTGATGAATTCATTTCTTTAAAATTATGAGACTTAGTTTTAGATTCTGTCTGTAAAAATTGATATTAATAAAAAACATGATGCAATTCTAAACATTTTTCAAAGAGGGAGAGAAAAATGGTTTCACCAATTTCTTACTGAAATCCAATAATATTACTTTTAATTGTTTCAAAATTTATTTGCTTTTAATGAAAAAATATCACTTATTTAACTGATATTTATGATTAATATCACTGATTAATTTTGTAAAATTTCTGGGTAGATTTATTGTAAAATACAACATGAAACAATGATAATATATACATATATTAAAGTTTTGCTGTGTGAACTGAATTTTTATGTGAAACAAATTCCTTAATATATTGCATTCTATTTTATACAATAATGAATGGTTGATTTACATAAGACTATGTTTACTAAATGTGATCATATCCTTATCAGAAGTACCTATTTTTTATACATTTTATCTATTATTAAAATTTGTTTTTTATTTTTGGTTTAATTTGCTATAAGTGTAGTATGTCAATTGCTGCGAAAAATATGTTACATAAATAGAAAAAATGATTTGCATTTAGAGAAGTAGATTGCTAACCTTATTTTTATGGACTAATATCTTGATTTTCCTTTAATGTTAACTTGTCAATTTAATGAAAAATGTGCACAGTATAAATATCAGTTTCAAAATAAAAAATTTGATTAATGTTTTAAGTTTTCTAATTGTTTAATTCATAAGAATAAACTTAATGTCTTTATTATTGGTGTTGAGAAAGAAATTTTACTATTTTTCCAAAATATTTTAACATTTATTTCTATTACAATTTCAGAAAATGCATCTGCATGACCTGGAGAGTTAAGTACAATAGATATATAGAAAATAATTTTTAGTTTCTAAAAAAATTTTTTGTTCAAATACTTGTCAAGTATTTGAAAAGCTTATTTACAATGACAATTTTACAATATAAAATAATATAAATTATAAAATAATTTTAATTATTTTGTAGTATAAAAATTATTTTATCTTTGAATTATTTGATCTTGGTTGTTTAACCAACTTGTGGTAGAAATACTGCTTTTTATGAAAATTAGGAATGGAATTAGGAAAATTTTATTTACATTTCTAATTTCATTTTTTCCAATTCTACCAATTTTTTCATAATCGGTAGTATATCTCTACAAGTGTTTTTACAAAAATTATTAAATGTGATATACCAAAATAATTGATATATGTAAGGACTTGTATCCAAATAACTTGAAATTAAAAGTAGAAATAATCTTCTGATATGCTTAATTTAAGATTCCAATATTTAACTTTAAATTCCATTTATCAAATCTAGTAATTTTATGAGTAAATCCTAATTTTAAAAGTTGCGAAAAATACCACTAATTTCTTACAATTGTGTGTTGAGAAGTTTTTATTTGTATATTGAGTAAATAAGTAGATTTATTTATTTATTATATAAGTAGATTTAGCTTTTGTAAAATTCTTAAAACTTTTATTCCAAAAATAATATTTATAGCATAATTTTCCTTTTTGGTTTCACTTGGAGAATTTCGTAATTTTAATTTGCATGAAAATTCATCTTATAAAAAAAAAAACCTAAGATATTTAAAGCTGTAAAATTTCTATTGTCATTTTATCAATGTTATTTTTTACTAGAAATTGTAGTCTTTTGAAACTGACTTATCGATCGGCGTGTAGAAAACGGATGTAAATCAACAAGCAAACCATTCCAGTCAATTTGGTAGGATTTTTGTGACTATTTAAATTTCCATATTTTTTATAGAAACATTAACAAGTGTTAAATTTAAGCAATGTAAAATCAATATAAAGTTAGCAACAATTTATTATGGTAAACTTAAAATGCAAAATCTTTTTTTTTTTTTTTTTTTTTTTTTTTTTTATTTGATTTACAAAACAAACGTCGCTCAGATTTTTCCATTCATGTTTTAAGAATCAGCCACTAAATTCGATTTTAAAAAGAATAATCGAGTGCTTGTGTTTATTTTAAAATTTGTTTTGCAATAATATTCCAATAATTAATATGAACGGATTACATAAAATAATTTTTTTTCTAATGCTAGGTCTCTTCTAAAATAAGGGTTGTTCAAATTCAATATAAAATAACTTTTTATTAGAAGTGTTCTTTTAGAATGAAATGGTAAAATTAAATGTTAATATAGAAATATGGAAAATTCGCTTTAGGACAGTTTGTTCAACTATTTTTGCAAACATTGTATCTATTTTTTTCTCTTAAATTGTGTAATACTCTGCATTTAAAGCCTTTAAGTGTAATAGTATAAAAAAATAATAATTCAACTTTAAAATGATTGCTTTTTAAGAGTAAGAAAACTATTTATGGATTTCAACTTAATTTTAAAAATTGGTTTTATAATTCTGAACAAATTTATTTTTGATTAATTTAAAACAAAAAATTTCTTTTACACATTTCGCGATATCAATATTGTAATTTCGTTATTTAAATCAATTAAGAGAAAATAAGTTTTATACCTGTTTATGTAAACTAACTGGATGAGAAATATAAAATAACTTAAGTTTCAAGCGAAGTTTTTTTTAAAAAAAATATTTAAGTAATAATTTTTAATATAATCGCAAATATCGCATCAACCAATTAGTTTATAAAAGTGCTTCGTTTTTTATTATTAAGGAAAATTTCTTATAACGTAAGTAAAACCTTCTAGTGCATGGTGTGAATGGGAAATTTAAATGGACTTTTTTCATTAAAATCTTTTATATTATGATGCATTATTTTTTTAAGGAGTATAATTAATTTAGTTCTCTTGAAATTCATTTTCGTAACATAATTTTTAAATTAAACTATTTTTATGTATTTTAGTCAATAGATATATCTGAACAGACTTATCAAAGTAATGTCACCAGAACTTCGAACTTTCTATTGTGTTAACTATTTTTAATTCTGCTTCTATACATATGATTCTGTTGGCTACCAGCGGGCCATGTTCACAGAACATAGCCCGCTGATAACCACTGAAGAGCAACTATCATAGAGAAATTCCGATTTGGAAAAATAGCTTTTCTATTTTCTTAGATTTATTTGTTGTTCTAAACACAAAACGCTAGCATGAAATGGTATCTTCAGTATAGGTAAATTAGAATCAAATCGAATGAAATGTGAAACTGTTGAAAATTTACATAAATTAAGTAGTTATTACATATTGAATTTGGTACTTTACTTTCATATCAACGTTATATGTACAGTTTAAATTAATTTCAAATGCTGTAATGGAAGTTACGTAATAAAATGTAGTTTTATGTTTTAATTAGCCAAAGTCCAATATTCTGATATGTTTCATTCCATTCCGAACAGCTTTTCTCAATTCAATTTTGTTAAACACAAAAGAATTTTATTTATATTAATTACATTATGACTTGGTCATCTTTTTATTATACTTTTCATCCATGGGACAAGCTGTTGACACTGCAATTGTTCGATCACTTTTCATCTGTTGAAAATTTAATTGAATAATGCAAATATTACCTTATTATCTCAATTTTGTTAAGAAATAATAATTTTTATTCAAGAAAATTTTTCTAAAAAAAATTATAAAATGCTTTAATTTAATGATTAATTTCCTTACTTTAATCTCAAAATTCTAAAATTAGATTGGAATTATTTTCAGCGCTGTACAGAAAAAATAAATAAGAAAACTGACATTGTTAATGCATTAATTTCTACAAGTAAATTTAGTCATAATTTCATTAGAAGAGAAAAATTGAAGCGAAAACTAGTACTTGCAACGACAAAGGAGTGTATTTATTTGTTGTAATATCATGGAAATTTAATTCAGAATTGAGTTCTGTGCATTTTATCAGCAATTCTGGAATTGATAGTTGAATAATCAATACAAGATTATTATCAATAAGAATTGGTAAACGTATTAAGGATAAGTGGCGTACTGACATTGAAAAATTACAGAAATAAATATCAATCCATCACAAAAACTTGATAAAGTGGTAGCAGAAACACAAAAGAGGGACGTTTGTAAATATTAATATATATTTTGAAATGTTTCACTAATAATCAAAGTGCCCATTGTTGGCAATGATTATAACAATGAAAAATTAGGTCCCAAACTTTAGGTATGCATTATTGTTTACAAAACAGATAAATGGCAATCTCAACCCAGCCAGACACCTTACACCAAAACATTTGACCCCTGAGTGAATTATAACATGAATGGACAATACACTGCGTAAGGCAAAAATACACAGACATTTGCAACTACATTCTTATCCGGATGCTATAATTAGCCCTCTGATCTGATTTTTGTGATTTGATTCCTACATAGACGTGGATGTTAAGTAATAGTTTGAAGCTCACTCACTCGGTCAGCCGTCATATACAAAAAGTGAATGTTAAGCGACAACTTGTCGACCAGCCTATAGCAGAATAGATATTTTTAAACGAAAGCCTTTTCATTTTTTATCACTATTTCATACATAGCAGAGTTTTAAGTGATCCCTTACCCAAAAATGATGTTCCTGAAAGAATGCTATCTAAACCATGATTACGCGAGGACTTGAAACA
>JAPDSC010022330.1:87517-105966 GCA_026290005.1 Latrodectus geometricus | reverse complement strand
TATATATATATATATATATGCATCCATGCATACATCCATGTTGATTCGAGACTTTCATTTTTTAAGAACTTTATTTTTGGTTTTATATTAATAATCCTAGAGAAAAGTGTAATTAAAAACTATTAAAAGAGCTATTATTGCTTAGGTAAATAATTGAGAACCTAAATGTAGTTTGACATTTATACAATATCATTATTAGAGGCTTTGAGTAAAAATAGAGATACTTTTTTCCTTTCCATAATAGTAATCCCATTATTACCAGCGGTCAAACATTTTTATAACAATCGATGGCAGTTTCATAAGTATTTAAGACAGCTTTGAAAAATCTCTATTTGCAAAATATCTTTAATTTATAAAATATCTAACATATGTACATGCACTACTAAAAAATACAAATAACAAAATGATATTTATGAGAAAAATTTATTATGTTTAAAATAGCAAATGAGATAAATTTATCAAGAAATTTGTGAGCGAGAACCTGAGAAATCAGGATCTAGAACAATGAACTCTGGTATCAAAAATAACAGTTATCCACCGGGGTATTAAGTTAAATAGAGATATTAAACTTAACACCGTAAAGTAGATATTAGTGTAATTACTGTTAGGTCTTTTGCACAATGCTACAATTTACATACAGCAGTTACGACATATGATGACGATCTATTTGCTTGGCAATGACTAGCCAGACGTTTGCTTTTTCTGAAAGGTCTGGAAAACATGCTGGCCAGGAAAGAAGCTGAATATTTTCTTTATCCAGGAAAGTCTGCGTAATACCGTCAAAATGGGGCGATAGATTATTCTGCAGAAAAATAGTGTTTGGAAGTATACGTATGAATGATAGAGCCAAGAGCTTTAACACCACAAAAATGTAACCTTCTCTGATTAACTTCCCTTCATAGGAACACGATCATCATGATGATGCATATAAAATTCAGATTAAGGGAAACACGATGTCCTATCCTTTCTTCTTCCACCTTCAACATTGATTATATTATAAAAGGATTCCGATCTACAATGTAGCGTCATGGGTTGTTGAAGTACTCATTGTCGAGCTGACAGTCCTGAGAAAGGCTGGTATTTTACAAATGTCACTGAATAATTTTTACAGGCACTTGTTGTCATGTAAGCAATTCCATTTCTTGGACTCGTGACATGGCTTACTATCTATCAAAGATATGTGAGTAACATGATTGCTTTCTTGGATATTAGTGATAATTGATGAATAAAATTTAATACAGCATTTCACGTATGGTCGTCTTGAACCAATCGATTTCTTATTCTGAGGACAATTATGGGATCTCGACTGAAGTGAGCAACAACACTGCTATGCGATAAATCCTAATCCCGGAAGGTATAACTCAACAACCTCTATCGAAGCTAGAAATGTGCTGGAAAACATTTCTATTTCTTATGCGAGACATCACAAGGATGTTTTTCCCGACAATTACATTGAAATAAAATTTGAGAATGAAAATCCTGCTGTACAGTTCTTAATATGCACATATTGTAGTTGTCGCTGCATAAATGTGTTTTACATAAATGTGTTGAAAAGTTATTTATTTGATATCATAACATCTTCTTTAAGTCTTGTAAATTTCACGTAAGCACGTTCTTAGTATAGCCATTTTAATAATCAGCAATGTTCTTGAATTCATACACATATACTATATTTATGCATATTGTAAAATGAAAATTTTTCTTTCTATTAACAAAATTGAAATAATATTTGTAAATTGAGGTGTGTGCAGCTATTTTTAACAGAAGATCATCCTACAAATATTAACATAACATAAAAGCAGCAAATTTAAAAATTTTTCAATCATTTCGTGACATCGAGACATACAACAAAACCGCTTAGTTTTGTTTGTATAGTTCTTTTAAACTCCACTGAGTTGTCTTTAGTAAGGAATTTTCTTAGTGTCTGGACCAAATTGACACAAACAGTGGAAAAAACAAGAAATCTCTTAAGGACTTATATCAGTAGATGTGAATGCAAGAAACAGAAGTATAACATCCATTTTCATTTGTTTAATAACAGAGGACATTGGAAAAGGACATTTCATCCCGAAGAGCACGAGCCTACCATAACATATGGATGGGACTTGTCGGAAAAAAATATCCTTTGTTAAAATTTGTACTACTATTTGTCATAAGTTTTAATTACTATTTATAATAAGGTTTTACTTATTTATGTTTTGACACAGTGTGGACAACCTGATAACAGATTCTCAGATTGTCCACTATACGTAAGATATACATAAGTTAAAAAAAAAAAAAAAAAAACGAAACATAATTTAATTTTAATAGACTCGCCTTTTTACAAATCTTTAATTTCCGAACAGTCAGGATATTACGATATAAGGGCTGTTTCCTAATGCAGTTCCATAGAGTTACTGATAATTTTAATTCCCATATACATTTTGTGCATTTTTCACTTGTAGTTATTTTTTTTTTTATCCTCCGCTTTATCCCATTATTTTTTCTTTTATAGTTGAGGGTCTTGGATCATCATTTTTTTGGAGAATCGTAAATCCTTCGAACTGTGGATAATTAGCTGAGTTGATGATGTTGAAATTCCGGATTTCCTGCATCATTTCATGGCGAATTTCTAACACCTAACTTAAACTCCATCTTATATCCCAAGCATCTGTGTATAATCAATAGCTTCAATTCAAATATCGAAAAGTAATTTTGTAAGGAGTGATCAAGCCTTGGAACCACCTTATGAAATTGACATGGTAGGCGCAATGCTTTTGTATTATGCTTAGAATGGTGTTGCAGAAAGAACGATAGCTAGATCATCTTGATGTATTTATAGAAACTACCTACTGAAAAACATGGAAAGTACCGTAACTGAAGATAGTCAAAAACATTTACTTGACATCTAGAGTGAATATTCATTAGTTATCCATGAACTTCAACAAAGAAACCTACTGCTGCCTGCAATTTCCCTTTATAATCTAGATTCACATGTAATTTATAAGTAAGAAGCATACTGGATTATTAATTGATTGAGTTTGTAATAAAGGAGAATAAGAAAGAACTTTTAGATATCAAATAAGAAGAAAGTGACGCATGTTTCAATCGTAGGTAAGCAAATCAAATCTATAGCTAGAAAGGTTGAGGTATTTTGTGAGAGAAAAGCAGTGAAATATTTTCCCTAACTGAAGAAATGGAAAAATATGTTTTAAAACTGTAGATTTGAAATAAGAAAAAGCAAGTAATTCTTCTATCCATAAAATTTTCTAATAGTTTATATATATATATATATATATATATATATATATATATATATATATATATATAATTATTTTTTGATTTTAAGACCTATTTTTTGTTGGTCCCTATGAGATCGTAAAAATTAGCCACAATTGTATACATCAGTATATTTTAGGTCACTTTATATATCGACTGCAGAATGTCTTTTGAAAGATCTTTTCATGAAGAATGAGCTTTTCACTGATTGTTAGGGAAGAAACACGGAAAATCTTCAGCACCTCACAGAAAAGCAATATCTCAAACATCAAATCAAAAGTATACAAAGCACTCTCCAGGTTAGTGTATATAAGAATCATAAACACAATATCCATTTTCCGTTGTTCAGCGGTAGCTGAGATTAAAACCATCGCAACTTTGACACTGATGAGGATATTTCCAAAGAGATAGGTTACGATAAGCTCATGCACATAGTTGGAAATCGATAAATTTTCTTCACTAGCAAAATACTTATTAGTTATAAGCAATTTCGAAAACTTAATAAAAGCACAGCAAGAAGAACTGAAAATGAAAACTTAAGTAGAAAATAAATTTCTTTTACAAAATAGCTTTCCTAACCATATGAATAAGCATTATGAAATCTTGAGAGACCTCTCCTTTTCCTCGATTTTTTGAGGGTATATGAACTTATGGATCTGGTGTAGCTCCCCTACCCCAGATGGGATTGGAAACAACAACACACAGCAATATGAATAAAGTATTCAGACGAATTTCACTTTATTTGCAGATTTTCTATAGATCTTCTGGGGAATATCACATAAATAAGATATTTATTTAATTAACATAAAAAGATCCAGTAAATAATTTCCGATAGTGTGAAATAAAAATTATTCAATGAATTTCAAATGAAATTATAATTTTCATTTTAAATTTCATTATAAATATATTCATTTTTATTTATTCCTTACTAAGCAAACAAAATCACTCCTACATTTTCAGAAAAAAAAAAAAAAAAAAAAAAAAAGACGAGGATTGAAGTTTTCTGGAGGAGGAAAATAAGAAATGGAAAATTTTTTATGAAAAATTAAAAATTTATTTTATTTATTTATTTATTTTTTAAAGATTTATTTTATTTTAGTAACTAAGCGTATGAAATATAATAATATATAATAAGCAATTGAAAATCGCACAAATTAATAAAAATAATGAAAAGAGATTTATGAAATTTTTATCCTTCCTGTTACTGCTATTTATATTCATATTTCTCGCCTATTTCTCCATTATCATCAGACTTATGTTGAATTATCATGATAAACGCACTCAGTTATTTAACTTTCAAAATATTTCCTCTACGTCTAAATAAGTGAAGTAAGGATATATTTAATTTTATGTTTTTTAATTAAAAAATATTGGGGATCAAGGTAATTTATAAAATCTTGAGCGAAAATAATTTTACTATGAATTTATAAAATATATAGGTGTTATCTGTAGTTATTTATCGAAAATATTTTCTACAGAGTTGAATTTGTTTGAAAATCGTTGTAAACCGAGATATTTTTTACTGCTCACATCTTTCGTATTTTAATTAGAATTTCAATTGGCAATTCTATCCATTACTGTTGGTTTGAATTTCTGAAAAAAGATGCAAAGAGCCATTGTTTTAAATGTTGAAATGGAAACTAGCGAGAGAAAAATGCGCATTGGATTCTATAAATAAGGATTTATTTTGTTTAATCAAAATATAATAATGGCTTTAAGCTATTATGTAAAGTAGTTTATAAACTATTATTTTATGAGTAAAAAAATTCTTTTAGGGGCGATAAAAATTTAAAATAACTCAGACAGGTTCTGACTTGAACTGATTATGTATCTCTTTTCTAGGTAGGTCTTTTCTAGGTCCAATAGGTAGTAAAATCATGCTTCTTAGTAATTTAACAAACATGAATTCTTTTTTTTCTTATTATCTTTTTAATAAAAATAATGTCAATAAAAAAATAAAGTGATAGAAAAGGAACTGTAAGTATGCACCAATATTTAAAAAAGAAAAAAATTATAAAAAGAATTAAGACATTAAAAATTTGTTAAAAAAAAAAGGTTTTTTTATTTTTTTGTTTTTATAAAAAATGTATTTCATAGAAAATAAAAGTCAAATTATAAAAGAATAAAAAAAATAAAAGAATTTCTGTTATAGTTAAAATAACTAGTAAGAATAATCTGGGAGTAAGTGACTGGAAGTTAGACTAAAGCGATACGCTTCAGACAGCCATTGCTGATGATTTCATCATTTTAAACAGTGGTCAAATGACGAAGTCGACCTCTGAGTGACCACTTTCCACTCAGTACGAAATCAGAGGAAAAACATTGGAACCAACATAATTTTAAGGTGCGTAGAATCGAACTTGCTGTCTTCGGAATACAAGACTCTTGTCTTTCCCTACTAAACTATATGGTCGAGGAGTGCTGGCTGTATAAATGGTCTTTTTAGATAGGAAAACCTTAAATTTAAAAATAATTATTTGCATTATGAGAATGATTATGAATTCTAAGAATATATTTCAATTTATTATATAACTTATGAAAATTAAAGCAAATTTGTTTTGAAATTTTTGAAGGAAGAGAAATATTATTTTTATTGCGAGAAACTGTGCATGAAACTTTCCTTTGCCTTATCATTGTATGAGAACAGGGGACTTTCCTCCTTGTAATTTTTTATTTTTAGTCAGAAGAATCAGATATTTTTTTCATTTATTTAATAAAATATTGAAAAATATTATATTTTATTAGTTTTTTGGTATTATTTGGTATATTAAATTGAGGGTGTTTCCGATCATTTCTACAATGATGTAAAAAAGTTTACTTCGTGCCACAATAAGTTCTAAAAGCCGACTTATTAATGGGTACCTAGCTATCAAAGAACAAATAAACTGCAATTTATATTTTAAATTAATTGATTAAAATTAAACCTCCTTATAAATTTTCAAATAATATGAAAATTGACTTTAAGATTTTACGACTACAGCCTGACGCAGATGAAGGAACATCTTTTAAGAGTGAATGAATGAATTAAACGCCTAAAATGTGTGTGTGACTGAAATCCATTAGTACATAATGGATGTAATAAAAATATGTTTATTATTGACTAAAAATTTCTCTATTAAAATTAAGTAAGAACATTATTTTGAAATTCTAAAAATAGGATCACTTACAAAGGTATGGTTTTTATTATAATTTCAATTTAAAATTGAAGCGATAAGGTGTGTTCTGATCCGCAGAAGTTACTCAAGAAAATAAAAAACCTAGTGCTTTTGGCGAAATCAAACTTTGGGTGCTAAACCAGGGAGGGTGACTCTGTTGGCGACGAAATTGGGAGAGTCCGGCAACCTCGTTGCTCTCTTCTGATTTGCTCGAAAGTTCAGCATCTCAGTGGGCCGGCGTTTTCGTCGGCGGACGAACGTGCTGCGTTCTCTTCGCGGACTCCATTGTTTACTATTTGTCTTTTGTCGCGTATTTGTAATAAAAAAAAAAAAAAGTCACACGATCATTAGTACAAACCATGCCACATGTTAACCACACTGTGGGAAACTCGGCCATATCTCCCGTTGATGAGATAAAAGTCTACCAGGACGAAGGCGAGGAGGAAGAGAAGTCGTCTGCTGAAAATCTCAAGGAGGTCAAAAACAGCCTTGTTACTGAAGAAGAGGTAGGGGCGTGTGTTGTGTATTTTCTGTTTCTTTTAACTGCTGCGCGTCTGTTTGCTAACGATCTTATTGAAGTGGCGTTAGTTCTGAAATAGTGAATTTGGTGTATTTTTAGGAGAAGTCTACCGTGCGAATTCCTCATCCTAGTTACTTACCACCGAAAAATGTCCCTCCTGTGAGGCCGTCGGACCATCGGAGTTCTTTGCCGCCGCCGGGTAAGTGAAATGTTTTCATTTTTGTCGACTGACCTTGACCAGGATTACATTCCCCCGTCCCCTCTTTTCATACTATTCGTTTGCAATATTTTGGTTTTAAAACGAAGGTGTAATGTTTCCTATTTTTAGAAAGTGATTTGATTTTTATTTAAATTTCTTATTCTAAAATTCCTGTTGAAATGGAGGTAGTTAGTTATATTCTGAAAGTTTAATTTCACTGCGATCTGTAATTGTAAAAACTGAATTTAATTTTTTAAAATTATCTAGTCTTTTTGTATTTTCTCATGATTTTTTATTCAAGCCTGATAAAAAAGTATATTTTGTAGTGCGTCGGAAGATCAATGGGGCTCTGCATCAAAGTACATATTCAAAATAATAAATATTCACACACACACACACACACAAAAAGAATTTCCCTTAAAATTGTATATATATCAATGATTTATTTTTATTGTCATTATATAGCATTCATCTGTAATATCCCAATTATCTACTATGTTAACTGTAAACGAATATATGTCTTTGCAATGCTTTTTATTGCAAAAATTAGTGATGCTTCTAATTTGGATTACTCATTTGCATAATTCAATTCTAAACAATGCTATTCTGGTGAATAAACCAGAAATGCTTAAGAACTTGGAGGGGGAAAGGAAAGGCTGGAGTAAGTTCATTTTTGTACCCTCCTTCTCTCTCATAAATTTATTATATTTTTATTCCCCCTTTTTTCTATAAGGTCCTGAATTGAGAAACTATATGATATCAATAATGTGTGGGGACTGACACCCTGGTAGTTTAAAATCTCTGCTGATCTATTCAGAAGGAATGGTTTGATCCAAATCTTTTGAACAGGAATCAGCAGAACCAACTAAAGACTATCATGTTGAGAGGATCTATACATATAAAAAATTTTTTAACATTCATTGTGGTGGGACATGAGATATAGGGGAGAGAGTGCCAACTTGATTGTCAACTTCATTACTTGATATTGATTGAAAATTACAAAAGGTTATTAGCATTTATCAGCTTTGGTCAGCAAAATAGGGTCGTAGAAATTTGTCCTAGTAATCTATCTTTATATGAAAAATATATAAATTCTGAAAAATAGTTCCAAATGTTATAATTTGATACCAATAAATACTTTGATCAGAATTTATGATTCCATGTTTATACTACCATAAAAATACTTGATGTTCTGAAAGTACTCAATGAATTTATTATTTATTTTAAAATGTGTGCCGGAATGTTGATCAGTTTTGTATTTTGTGTCATTTTGAAATCTTGCTTGAGATTCCTTTGAAAAAATTGTGAATGTCTACCAACTCTTCTTCGATTTAATGATTAAGCAAGATAATTATTTCAAACAATTAAGTAAGCACTTATTTTTTGTTCAGATATGTTTAACCAAACAAATTTTTTTTAATTCATAATTATCTGTGTATTATTTGTTACCATCTTCCTCCTCGTACTATCCATTAATTTGGTTTAGTCCTTAAAAGGACAGTGGAGGCTTTTTAAAATAATTAGAATCAACTATAATTTAAAAGCAAATAGTTTTGTAGCCAATCTTAAAAAATATTTGATCAGCTCAAAAAATTACAATCCTTTTTTAAATCAGGAACATCTATATGGATGTTAAATGCAATCTTGCAACTAATTTATTGGTTTAAAATTTATAAGAAATGAATCTAGATGTTAAAATTTTATTTAGTTAAGATCTATTAAAAACTAAGAAATTTATTTTTAATTTAAAAAGTTGTAGCATTTCGCTTGACATATTTGCAATAATTTGTAACAAAAATATTGTTTCAATAATGTGCCAGTTATTGACTGATAACATTTGATGCTCTCTAGTCTGGTAAAATTATATCTTATACTCAATACATTGTAGGAGTTCTTGGGAGATGTTCAAAGATTTCCACTTCTGTTATTATTTTAAAATTCAGTATTTTGCATCTTAATATTTTAAAGCAAAAATTTGCTTGATAGAAATGCATATATTATAACATTTTGTCTTCCAAGTGGAAATTAGAAAATGCATTACTAAGAAGAAGAGAAGATACAAGATGAAATTACTTATTTAAAACTCATTTAACTTGCCTATGCAAATTTATAAATATATATAGATATTTCAAATTATAAATACTTCATAGCTATATTAAATAAAGGCTTTAAAATTCAAAAACCTGTTGAATTTAATTCCCTTGTATACATTTAAATTTAATTATTATTTTGAAAAATTACTGCTCTTAACAATTAAATTTTTTTTGGGAGATTGCACAATAATATTGCATGTGTTTTTTTTAAAATTTAATAAGTTTTTTTAATATTAATGCTTGTAAAAATTAAAAGCTTTTCTATGTAATTTACATCAAAATTCAGTGAAGGATTTTTAAGGGCAATTTTGTTCGCTTTAAAATTTCAAATTTAAAAATTGTTTTCATGAAACTGAAATATTTTTTTATCTTAGTATATGTTATGAAATGCATTGATCTTGATGTATAAAATATGCATCACAATTACATCAGAACCACTGAACTTAAAGATTATGTTAGGTTCAAGATTATATTGTTGTTTCTAATCTCTCACCTGGTTTGACCATAAAACCATAGGGCTTAATGAGGCATGTTAGAAGAAGAGGACAGTTATAGATATCCTCCTAATCCAGTCCAAGTTATGTTGAAATGATTTCTGTTTTTCTGGCATTTAGGGCAAATGGGAAATATCTTGCTACCCCAAAATATGTTAGACTTAAAGTGTCCTCTGGTAAATCGAGACAGATGTATGTATAAGATTATATTAGGTGTCCTGATACTTTTTGAAATAAAACATGAATATTGTTTGTAAAACAGGAATTTGTGTAAAGCGTTGATATTTGTAATGAAACTAATGATTGTTGCAACAAATTAAAAAACTATTAAAAAATGGTTAGAGGGAATTATAAAAATTGCTTCATTTGACAGTGGATTTATAAAAGAAAGTGAAGTATTAGATGAATCTGAGAAATATTATTAATTAATTTTGAGTAAGAAAAACTGTTAAGTTATAGATTAAAGTAAATCATTTTAAAGGTGCTTTGAGATTTCCTGATCTTCCTCTTATGATTGTTGCTTTCCGTCAATGTAACTTTTACCGAAATGTGTCAATATGTACAGATTTCTTCTTACAGCTTTCAATGAAACTCAAGCTATTGCACTGATGTGCTTCTGTTTAAAATAAGTCTGGTATGAGTTTTCCATATTTTCTTCCATGGAACTAATTAATTTTTTGGAAAAAAGTTTTGATACCATAATTTTAATATTGTATTGAATTTATTAAAAAAGATAATTTTTCTGATTAACTTTTATGCTTATTAATTGCTTGAATATTTAGCTTGTGTAAAGGTCTATTTTAAGTGAATCAAGCAAGTTAGATTAATTAGTTTGTGATTGAAATAATATAATCCATTTCTCCTTTAAATTTAAGAAATAGTGAATATTTAAAATTTCTTTTTGTAGTACAGTTCTCTGCATCCATAGCGGTCAACTGGTGTTAATTTATTTATTGCTGTAAAATATGGAGAATTACTATGATGAACAATAACGTTAATAAATGTATCTCTCTCATTTTTTGAGAAATTTTAATTGATTTTTAAATAGTATTTTTGTATTTTTTCTAATAATAAATGCTTCTTTAAATAAGATTTCAGTCTCATTGTTTTTGGTAATTTCTAGACAAAATTTTCTTACTCTTTAAACGTGGTTACTTTTTTTTATCTGTTTTCTATGTTGTAGTGTGCTGGGTGGTTGGTAGCCAAGTGGTTAACGCTCTTGCCATCAGCTCAACAGTTTGTAAGTTTGAATCCCACCTTTGGCTTGGCTATTTGTTGTGGTTCGGAGTCCACATTAAACTATTGGTCCGGTCTAATTGACCCTCATGCAGAAAATTATTGTTGAGCTACAAACAAATCAAATCTCTGATGTAGTCCTTTCATATATTTGTTAATAATAACTGTAAAATAATTTAAATTTGGTATTACATTCTTTTTCATTAATTTTTTAGGTAAACATTTTGATTACCTTTCACCTTCTCCCTTTGGATATGTTGTTTCATCTTATCCTCATCACAATGGGACTCTGGGACCTTTGTCAATGGTATGTGTTATTTTTCATGTGTTATAAATGGGGTGCATTTAAATATACAGCATAGTATAATTTATATGTAAAAAAATATATCTGATTTGGTATTATCATGCATACACATATCATAATGCATATGTATTTAAATATTAACATTTAATCTGTTAAAGAACAAAATAATTTGTATTGGGAAAGTTTTTGCTTAATTCTTTTGAAATACTGTTTCTGAAATGTTAATTTTAACGCTGTATTAAAAGTTAAATGAATTACTAGCATATTTGCCAGAGCCATTTTCAAAATATTTTTTAAGTGCACTTCAGTAATTTAAGATAGTTAACTTGTATTGAATTTTGATGCATTAAAAGTATCTGCCGAAAATTGTGTATGACTTGACAAAATTAAGTATGCTATAAAAATAACTTTTGCAAGATAGTGAATTGTGCAAAATCTGAAATGCCCTCAGAAATAGTGGACTGTCATTTACCTTAAGATGGTGTTTTCAATTATACCAATTAAATTTCTAGGACCAATTATATAAACTATTCAAAACTTTCTAAATTTTTTACATCTAATTCTTATTAAAAGCTGTAGAAATATGTTATCAAGTTTCCAACAAATATTTATTAACTTTTTACTGAAATTAAAGAACTATTCTCATTAGTGTGTATATATATAAATAGAAATTGAATTTTATTCTAGGAAAAGTTAAAAGGAAAATAGGACAAATTTAAAAATAATATGTTTTTTTTATAATTCAATTTAATGTTATACTGCTATTTAAGGTTTTCTTTCAATTACACCAATATATCAAAAATTCTGCGATAGGGGTGCTGTGAATTCGCAATATTATAGAATGGCTATTTTTTAATGAAATAATTTCGAAACACATACTTAAACGCAATAAACTTTATTGCATTATTAAACTTAAAAGTATGACTGATATGTGAAATTAATGATAATTAACAACCAAAATATTTACAGCTTTGAACCTTCCAACAAGGTACCTATTTTTAATTTCAAAATACATTAATTGTAAATTATGTATACTTTAATTTACAATTATATCATTATTTGGGTGCTCAGTTAATGTTACGTAGTGGCTTCCCTATCAACTATTGTGCTAATTAACATAATGTAGAGACTCAATAAATCTAAAAAAAATCATCTATCAATTAAATTATCAGATTCAACTGTAAATCCTCTTGAAACTATAATGATTATTTGAAGTGAAACATCACTTTGAGAAGTATTTTTTTCCCCCAGCAAATCCTAAATTTAACTGGTAGCTTAATATCCAGTTTTCTGGTTTTCTTTTCAACAATTTGTATGTTTGTCTGCCATTTTAGATTTAGATATTTCAAGTGGCTTAGAAGACATTTTAAATTGTAAGTATTATTCAAATTAGCTCTTTTTGCGAAAGATGAGCATAAATGACAAGTCAAACTTACCAGAATCAGCTCTTAGGCGCAAAAAATAATTTTAAGTGAGGAATCAAATCTTTTTGTGCAAAAGGTAATCCTAAAGTAGGAACCTCTAGGATTATCTTTTATGCAATTGTGCTTAATAAGGTATTTAAATATCAAGTAGGGAAATCAATCATTTGTTTGAATAGTCCCAACTGCTTATAGAATCAATTGATATTTACCCTTTGGCATGGTCATTGTTGTCTTGAGAATGTTGTTATTGATAAATACATAATTCTATTAAGGATAGGAATTCTATTGACAAGATGGGAATCTGTTTATGATATTATGTGGTTAATAACCAAGTATATTTGTTGAATCTGTATTCAGTATATATTTTAATTGAGGAATGGGATATAAAGTATTTTGTAAAGACTTTAGGGTTCATGGATTTGTGAAAGATTCGAACTGGAGTATGTCTTCATTAAATAAAGTTTAGATTCATTAAATAGTTTTATTTTATAGTCAATTATTCAATATACAGATTGATTGACCTTTAAAAAACATTGTTGTTGATTTTGTAGTTTAATTTAACACATGTAAAACAGTGCGTTAAGAGTATAATACTTTTTCTATTTATTATGCTTGTATGTGCAAACTGTGTACTATCAATTTTAAAATGTCTCATATGAGATGAATGTGGTATACTACCAGAGTGTCTGGTAAAACCCTTTCTACCTAACTTGTATGCTTTGAATTAATGACTAATTAGTAGCAGGGACTATGATTACTATTAATATACTGACTGTGATTGAGAATGCTACACACGATATTAAATTAAGTATAAAAATATAGTTAATGTCACTTTTTTGTCATGTTACTATCAGCTGACAAGCAACATCTATAATACTTACAATAAATGAACAACAGCCAATGAAAATAATTTCTTTGATTATAATTTAAAAATAACTTATAAATTGCTTCACATGAGTTTTCATGTGTTTTTTTTTTTTTCAGAAATTGAAAACATTTGGTTGGTAGGTTTATTTTTATTAAAAAAACGTATGTAAATTCTTATTAAATATGAAAATGCTTGTAAGTTCTTATATTGTTCAAACTATTAAATATTAATTTTGATAGAATCATAAAAGTGACTGCAATAATTTGAGAGATTACCATCTTCTAAAACGCCATTATTTCTTCATTTTAATTGCTAATTATAATCACAATAACTTTAAACACAGGTGTCAGTATCTTTAATAAAAAGATCTTGCTATCAAATTTTCTATCATTTTTTTCTTAATACTTAATTTGAATTACTTCATATTATTTGTCAATAATGTGCATTTAAATTGTGGCATTTTTGTTTTATCAAGAGAGTTTAAAAACACTTAAATGAACTAAATGTCTCACATGTAAAAGACTAAAATGTTTTTTGATATTTTTAAAAAATAATTTAAACAAATTTTTAAATTATTAATTAATGTTACGATTAAATTTGATCAAAATTTAAATTTTGATGTTATTTTACCAATGTAGTATGAAGTACAAATACTGTCTTCGAAATATATATATATTATATATATATATATATATATTTCATAATATATATTGAAATTTAATGTCCTATATTTATGGAAAGATAAGAAATACTTTTCATAAATGCATTCTGAGGTAGGTACAACTTTCATTACTTTTAAAGTTACATCTTTCTCACTTTTGCATAAGAACTTTGAAAATACCAATTTATTTTAATTGCTTTCGAAAATTATTTTAAAAGCAATATATGAGCTTATCATTCTGGCTTTCAATTCAACAGTTCATGGATTCGATTTCCACTTTGCCGTAAATGTTTCTAATGATTCAGAATCTGCTTTAAACTGTTAATTCCGGTCGAAAGATGTCATTTATGGTGTCGAGCTTCCAAAAAATTGGTTAACGCTATGGCTCTCGATTCAACAGTGCGTGTGTTCGATTCTCATATCAGTCTGGGATGCTTGTGATGGTTTGGAACCCACTTTAAACTGTGGGTTCTGGTACAATTAGCAATCATATGCAAAACATCGCCATAGGGTGACAAATAAACCAATAAACTATGTTTCCTTCGTTCAAAAGCGATTATAGAACGACGAAGCAAATTCTTGATCTTATGTTGTCAAGTTTGGTCCCATTGTAAGACTTGTCTTAAAGTCCTCCATCAAATAAATTCTTCCTTATACATTACTATTATAATAAGTTGTATATTATACATATTATTATAATAAGTTTCCTTGTATTGAAATTCAATTAACAAATTTATCTTATTAAGAGATGATAATTTACAAATGAAACTTTCTGAGCTATCAAGTACTTTCAAAATTATTTGAAATGATGTCTATTTATATAGGCATATTGTTTATGCAATAGTTGAAGCTGTAGTTTATCTGAAATTCAAGATGAATGGGGGAAAAAATTCAATTTTGAATATTCAGTTTGGCAAGAAACATAATTGTATATGAAATGAGAGTATTTATTTAGAATTAAATATTTTAGCCAAGGAAAAATATTTCAAATAGCTTTCATCACATGAATTTTTCTTAAACAGCATAGTTTTCATTTTTGCAAGTAAAATCCATGAAAAACATGTTTGGAAAAGCATTTATATTTTTCTATTTCATTTTGTATGTGAAATAATAGAAATGTTGAAGCATTCACTTGATATATTCAAAACTGCATACTTGGAATCGAGAGTGGTTTGTATTACATAACATTGAAAGGACTGTGTTAATGTTTTTCATTTCTTAATCTGATTATGACTATGAATGGTTAGCGCTCTCGAATTTAGTTCAATTATTCTTTCGTTCGATCGTCATCTCAGGCGTGGATATGCTTACAGTGATTGAAAACTGACTTTAAAGGTAGGTCACTTTGTAGGTTTTTGGTGCACTTAATCTTTACTTACATTTACAAAAAGTGACTTTAGACACACAAGCTCTTCCAGATGAAATCATTGAATTTTTTGGGGTTATAATGGCTTTGTGAGAAAAAGATCTCTTGATTTAGAGGTTGTAATTCTGTTTGTTTGATATTAAGAGGACGCCAGCTCAAATATCGACTTCGTCACTTGACTATGTTTCGATAGACATCCCGAAATGTATTGCAATAACTTTACCTAACTTGAATTCTTGGGCATTCGTAAAAATATGCATTAACTGTTAATTCATTTAAATTTACAGTATAAAAATGGTAACTTCTCTGAAAAATTCCATGAGCGATCATTTTTACCTCCTTCGGGATTTCTAAAAAGTGCATCGAGCAATTTGCTTCTTAGAAATATTTGTTAAATTGTTATCTTTGTTGAGTTGAAGTTGATTCGAAAGAAAGCCATTTTTAACTGACTAAGCGTTCTTTTGTTTAAAAAAATCTGGCAGAATAAAAAAAAATATGGGGGGAAAAAAAAGAAAAACTCCCAGGTATAAAATTAAGGAAAGTGGTTTGTACAAAAAAAATCGTATTCATTGTAGTAACGGGAGGAGATAATTTTTAAAAAGTTCCATCTTGGTAAGGGGATTCTTGGATTTTTTTCCCCCGTCCTTCCCTCTCAGGATCTGCATGCCCTGCGGGTTGATGTTTCCACCCCTTCGCCGTTCCCTTTGTTCTGCCTTTCTTTTAATGGGTGGAATTTGTACGACTTTTTAGATGCTCTCTCGCTTTTATTTAAAGCTGAAAGGTCTGCACTTTCCACCCTGGGATAATTTAGTGCCTGTTCAGCTGATTTGTGGAATTAAGAAGAAGAAAAAAAAAAGAGAAAAAAAATATGAGAGTTAAACACACAAAAGGTGAAAAGATCGGTAATTGCTATCAATGTATCAGTAATTGTTCCACTCGTTGAATAATTTATTTGTCGTTTAAATTAGAAAAAAGTGCTAATAAAAGCTGGAGAGAAGTTATCAATTATTCGCGATGCTGAAAAGTAAGCAAAATGTTGCTCTTTTTTACATTAGTCAATCGATCTAGCAGCTGAATCATTAGTGCTAGAGTTTGTAGTTTAACAGTTTATGGGCTCGAATCCTACCTCATGCATATTGGTTCGAGATACACATGACAATCGCATCTTTCTTGGTCTATAACTCTAGATTATAATAAAAAAATATATAAATCGCTGATTCTGAAGTAAAATGGAGAATATTTTTCAACGAAAATTTAATAACTTCAGTTAAAAATGCAAATATTTCTTGATGCCTGATATTGAGTGAAAAACTTTTAAATAATATATCATTTTAAAATGAAATTGATAGAATTATTAAGATGGCAAAAAAAAAAAAAAAAAAAAAAAAAAAATGAGAGGAAATTTATTTTAAAAAAAATCGATGTAAATTTCGATGAGACTTATGAAATATTTATAGTGAGATATTATTTTATAAATTGTCAGAGTGAATGGTAAGTTTTAATGAGAGATTTATGTTGTTCTAAATGTGAGTAGTTTGTAATTTCTGTGTCTGTGTAGGTAAAGCTAAGAATTCGTGTCTCTCCTAGTAATGATTCGTAAAATTTATCCCGCATAGGCCAATGTGTATCTTAAATAAATAGAGTTCTCTGGTGTGCCCTGGATAGTAAAGATATATTTTAATAGTTAAGTTGTGAATATCAAGGTCCACCGATCCATTGAGAGTCAGAAATCTTTTTATTTAAGTGGTGTGCCAATTTTCTATGTTCTGTCATAATGAGTGGAATGAGCATTAAGGTGGTTGGGTAAAACGCTGTTTCGTACAAATATTGTCCATTATGTATTATTATATTATGACCGGTAGCCATGAGGTATTAGCTACATGTTCGTAAAGGCTGTGTAAGACGAACAAGTGTCAAATTTTTACATCACACCGATGTTAATCATTCAAAATGTAGTGTTCACACAAAGATTTTTTTTTCATCATCCTGGTTGAATCCTTAGTATTCGTATTAAACAATATATTTATAATCAATTTACTTTATTTATAATTCAAAATTTTAATTGCTTTTAAAATGAAACTGACGTTTGTTTCTGTGTATAGTCGGGGAATAAAAGCATTACGATTAGCGTGAATAAAGACGAGAGCATTACGAAAACTTTTCTTAGGTAAACTTGATATTTAGAGTTCCAAACTTTATAAAAACTCTTAAAACAAGAAAAATTAATTTTTTTTTAAAATTTATTGGCAAAAAGGGGGTATATTTTCTTATAAATGTCAGGGAGTCTTTAGCCTTAGAATTGATTGTTAAAGAATAACAGTTTAAATTTGATTTGCCATTTTATTTTTGCATTTAAGGGATAATTCAACTTTACAGTCCAAAATAGACTTTGAATCTTTGAAAACATTTACACCCGAAGTGGAAATCATACCCACGAACAGTTAAACTAAAGGCCAAGTTACTTACTAACAGACCATTTGCCAGCTTGGCTGTTTTTTTTTTTTTTTTTTTTTTTTAACTTAGGATTATTTAACATACAAGCCACCTAATGTCAATGCAAAGTTTTGATTTTTGTGGTTTGATTCATTATTTTCATTACTTTACCGAACTTTTTATTAAATTTATTTGTTTATTTGTGCGTAACTAGAATTACTGTTCTAAGTCTACAGCTATATTTCATGGAGTACATTTATGGATACTACAATTTAAATTCTGTTTTCGGGTAAAAATTCTTTCCCCATTCCTCTGAGATACCGAAAAATTTTCGAATTCTATTTCGGGAGGTAGTACGGGAGAGAAGATGCTTACGCTGTAATCGCCTCATGGTATAATACTTAGCATTAATATTCATCGACTATTTTGTATACATTC
>JAPDSC010022330.1:41434-87507 GCA_026290005.1 Latrodectus geometricus | reverse complement strand
TTGTACTTTTACGCAATTATAAAAATATTTGTGTATTAAAGTGCAAACTTTACGAAATAGATTGAAAAACAACAAGAAAAATCAGAACATTTAGTAAAAAAAAATTCTAACTTGTTAAAAAAAAAAAATCTCTTGAAAATGTTTATTTGAAATAGGGAGATATCTTTTTAAAAATGATTTATAAATTGATTTCTTACTAACTTTAGCCTAATCTTCACATCTAGGCATTTATTTAATTTATAGAAGGATGTATCGAATTGCTTATAGTCATAGTAAAGCTCACCTGAGCTTTACCATGACTGTATATAAATACTGTAAGAGCTTAAGTAAGTTATCTGCGCCGCTCTAATTTACCCTTCACTTCGTGTGTTCGATTCCATGTGGACATCTGAAGTCGAATCCACTTAAACTGTGACTTTCAATCGCATTATCTCATATTCAAAAATATAAATATAACATGGTGGTAATGTAACATTTTAAAATCATGTTTTGCACCATAATGTGCTAATTCAAGTACCCATACTATATTGTTTTATGTAAAAATTTAGATTTTGGTTTATGTTCGTTGAGCTGTCAGTCATTGAGATTTGAACTGGCAACTGAACTTTTGACCCTAGCTTCCTGTTCAATAATTCATATGTTCAATCTTTACTTCAATCGTGGATGTTTGTAGTGATTCAAAATCAGTGATAAGTTTGAATCCTTATCGAATTAGCCCTCGTTTAGAAAAAGACCGCTAAGTGAGGGTTTAATAGAACCATACCGTTGTTGAAATGAAGTGTATATGTACCATCTCTCTGTGTAATGTTATAAGGAATGGTAATTATATTATGACAAACAAAATCATTTTATCGAATCACAAAAATATCAAGGTTATGAATAAAGAGGGGAGGGAAATCGGATTGATGCCGAAGGGACATGCATTTTTAAAAGAACCATGAAAAAATATTGAATAAAAAATATTGAATAAAAAATTCGTTGCATAATGTGGGCCCTCACAAAACTATTTAGAATTCCAACAGTTTTATAGGGTGTTATGCGTGTATGCATTTATTTAATGTTCACACACCAAAAAAGAAAAAAAAATATGCCTGGTCTTAAATAGTATTTGCAGTTTTGGTGATTTAGTAGTTTCCTATAACTTGTTGCTTTCCCCTCTTGCCGACGAGTCGTTGAAGGCCTCGTTGGAAAGAGTGCGGGCAATCCGGTTTGTGGCCGGTACGGGTAGGAGACGCCGAGGGTAAAAAATACCCGATGGACGACCACCCAAATACCTCGGCTCCTCATCACTCATGTGTGCTTCACTCCTTCGTTGACATCCCACTTTGCTGCACCCCCCTTCTAATTCCCCCCTCCTCCTCCAATGAATCGGGCAGCCGATAAAATCTTCAGAATGTTTTCGGCCCATTCGCGAAATGTCGTTTATAATGTAACTTCTGAGGGTGCCATAGGAATATTGTTGAATGTCTAAGTTTGATATTTGGCTTGCAAACTACTAATTGCCTTAGAAAAAAATGAAGTGGGCTTTAAGTCTTACCAGTCTTATTGAAAGCTATTAAATGTCAATATAATTATGTTAATTCTGAAATTGTTGAAAATAATTGCAAAGGGTTTTTAATTAATATATCCGTCCTCGTATTTCTTTTTTTCACAGTTCATTTTACTGAGTAATTTTTTTAGCACTTGCTGAGCTCACAACAGAATACTTAAGTCCTGAAGTTTAACAGCTCGTGTATCCAACTCCCATTACTTATGAGAATGTTTTTAATGCCTCAAAAAATCCACTTTAAACTGTAAATTCTGGTTGATTTAGGTATCGTATTAAATATTGTCCATAGAGGGAGAAAGCAAACTTATAAATATTTATGTTCTTCACTTATTACTATTGAAAAAGATAAGCATTAAATGAAAAGCCTAGCTAATTGACGAATGGTTAGCGTTATGACCTACGTTTCAAAAGTTTAGTGGTTCTACTTTTTCCTCGGGCTTGGTTGATTGTAGTGGTTCGGAAGCCTATTTTAATTAAAATTCTTGGTTTAATTCGTTTTCTTAGGCAAAAAATGGCCATTGTGGGAAACAACTAGAACCACCAAATAAAAAAAAAATTTACCAGTACTAGTGAAATTGTTTTTCTATGTTGAAATGCAATTAGTAATTTCTCTTATTAAATGAATGATTTGTGAAAATCTTGTCTTTTTAAGTTTTCGCCTTTATAAAATATTTTCAAAATTACTTTAATCGATATATTGGAAAATGTTACTACTGTTGAAGGTCTAATTTATCCGACTTAGATCTTCTGTTCAAGAGTTCGTGGTTTCAAATTCTTCCTCACGTATTTGGCTATTTGTAGTGTTTCGGAATCCACTTTAAACTGTAGGTCCCGGTCAAGCCCTGGTGGGAAAAATAAGATTGTCGGGTTTCAAACAAATCAAAATTTAGTTTATATAAAGTTTTTAATAAATGAAAAGAATTTTCATTTTTGTATGTTGAATTAGGGGAAAAAAAACTGAGTGAAAAAGTTTAAATTTGTACAAAAACGGACCATAAATCGAAAAAACAAATGAAGCCTTGTTTAGTAACGTTTAATCCTTGGATGACAAATCACAATTCTTTTGCTAATGTTTGTCTTGGAGCGAGATTTGTTGCATTCTTTGGTGAATCGATTTTTAAAGTTTTTTCGTTTCATTGTATTTATTTTGGTAACTGGTAATGCAAGATTTAATATAAAACTTTTAAACAAAATTTCAATTTTGTGTTTTAAAAAAACTTAATTTTTAGTGACTCATTTCTAACCTGGACCATTAACTGGATATTTCGTTTAATTCCATTTAAAGAAATGCTGAAATTTTATTACTTTTAAGTTTTATCAATAATTTATGAAAATAGAAAAATCCATTATATCATAAAACCAAATAAAGCTTACAAATTAGATTTGGAAAACCAGATGTGTAAAGCATAACAATTTATATATCGTAGTTTTTTTTCAAATAAGCCAAATCCCAAAAAGTATTGCAGGTTTTCTCATCGTAATTTTTGGTTTGTTTGTTACTTTAAATATTTTCATACGAGGGATAATAGAATCGTGATCTTTGATGTTTGATTTATTCCCAGTTAATACACATATTCAATGTCGAGATACGAAACGAAATCTTGCACTGTTGAAATGAAAGCCTCATCAGATTATCTTCAAAAATTCTAATCATAACCACATTCAATAAAATGATTAAAATCCAGAACATAAAAATATAAAGATCCATCGATCTTCATCAAGCTTAGGTGAAAGGAATATCGGAAATAAAAACAATGGATTCATGTTAAATTAACTATACTTCTACGGAAAAATATCATCAACAAATGCAAATATAAGATTTTTTGTACTGTTATGATATTTTAAAAACAATGACTTCCACAAATAATTTGGCTGGCCACTTGTATTCTGAGGCTGCCGATTCCTGTTATTCAGAATTACCTGTTTCTTACGATATTTCAAATGTAATAAAAAGGTTAGAATAAAAAAGTAAATGTTATTGAAGTGTTATGCGTGCAAGGTAATAAAAAAGGTTAGTGTTAGAATAATTCTCTACAAAAATTAACGCAATAGGTTTAATCCTAGGAAATGAATGTTGAGCTTTTGCTATCTTCATATACGTCAAGTTGATTTAGTAATGCTTAAGAATTTTCATCTCTGTGACAAGTAAATTTGGCCCAATATTTACGTAAAATTCCTCTATGAAAGCAATAAGCAACGATTACTCAAATGCTTTACAACTTGCAATCGTTATGCTATCTATCCGTTTCGTGGTGTCAAGTGGCCTAGTGGTAGGACCAAACTGATGGGAAACGAAGATCTCGGCTTTTTGATTCCATTTTCTGCTAAAAATGTTTCGTTTTTGCTTTCAGTATACATATCTGTTGGTGTTGTTACTAGGGAGTTTTCCAGGTTTTCTTCTTGCGACATTCTTATTTTTCCTTCCAAAATCAATACATTGAGGATATTTCAAACAATCGAACAACAGCCTTCAATTGTTAAACTTATATTGTGTAAACTACAGTGTTGTACTTAATGAAAAAATAATGAAGCAGTTTTGCATGTGTTACAGGATAGGGTTAAGGATTAGTAATAAACCACAATTTTGATTATTATTTTGCGACGGCTCTTAATATAGTAAATGATTTAATTTTCTGATCAATCATAATTTGTATTCTGTTTGCTTCTCAAATATGTTTAAACTTCCCTTCATGCATACATTTCTCAAAATTTTAATTTAAAACTTTATTTATCAAAAGTTTTAAATTAGAATATATTTATGTAGCTTAATATTAGTGCAATCACACGGTTTTTAAAAAATCATAATTAATTTTCTTAGCCATTTAATTATGTGATGATAGGTGAGTAACATTAGTGAATTTTAGACGAATGTTATTCTTATAACTTTTTTGTATTGAGAGGAGTATTAGGCGAAACTAGCAGATCAATCAAAGATATAAAAAAAAAACTTCACTCTTGCATATTAAGTTCGGCGCGACAAGCAGGCTTTTTTCGAATTTTTTTATTTTGTGCATAACCTTTATAGAAGCATTGATAAACCCTTAAGTTATGGATGGGATGCTGAACTTCATAATTTATCGTGTGACAAATGTGTTTCTGAAATTGATTCTAATATGTAATGAGAAGATTGGCGTGTTTTTGACATTCCAATAAATGAGTATTCCATTAGATATTGCATTCTCTGTTTAGAAAAAAAGAATCATCGTGGCATTTTGACAACAGTAAATTATTTAACATATTTTTACATTCATCAGATTAGGAATAGTATGAATAATTTATTTTCCAAAACAGCCGTAGCCTTGTTTCTTCTCTTAGTGGTCAAACTATATTCGTTATAATATATTTGTATATGCAATTTGTATCTGTACATATATTATTACTGGAAATATTATGAAACTAAGTAAAAATACAAGTAACGCTAGAAATAATTTTTTTAAGGAGATAAAACATTTTCATTAACTTGGCGCATTTTATCTAGTAGAACATCAGTTAAATATTTTGAAATTTTCTAATTGTAAATGTTGTTTTGCACGTTATATTTTATTTGTTAAATCTGCTATTTCTCTCATGCTATTAATAAAATAAATATTTAGAATATATTCACGTTGCTAAACATTTTATTATTGCAAAGATAATTATCTGAATCTTTACTTATCTTATAATAAGGGGATTGAAATCCTATCAATAATGTTATTACATATGTGTCATAGTACTAATATATTCCAACATTTGGTTTAGTCGGGAAGAATAAAAAAATAATAAATGCTTATCAGGTCCTTATGCTTAACTAATTACATTTTTGTGAATCCAGATTTTTCCCGTTTCCAGGGCTTGTAAAGAATCTTCTGATTTAATTGTTATATAATGTCACGGAAATTTCTCGTCATTATAATCACTATGTCACATGTTTGTATTAAAGGGAGAAATATTCCCCTCTCATCGTTTTTTCTATTCAGAAGATTGGTTGTTATCATGAAAATTTTTAAACTTAAAAAGCATAAAATATCTTGGCTGAATATATATAAATGTATATATATTGATATTTATATATTTCAAACTAATTTTATATTCGTAGATTTTGTTTTCATTTTCCTGTTTCAGAAAAACGAATTGCCATTATTTTTTCAAATTAAAAATTGCGATGCTTCTCACTGAGCTGGCGTCTGCAGAAAGAGACCATTTTAGTTTTCATTGTCAATGAGAGTATTTTGTTTTTCATGGGTTTGATTGCTACTTTAGGCATCGTGTAATGATCATCTTAAATAATTCTGATTTGAAAGTATTCAAAAAGTGATAAACCAACTGAAACCATCTGAAAAATGATGTGAAATGTGATTGAAAGGATTAAAATGATGTTTTACTAATCATTTGAAAAATGATATTTGCTTTTATCAAATATTCTCTTTTGTAATATATAGATACTTCTATATATTATAGATGCTCGGGGGCGTAGTGGTAGCGTTTTGGGTTTCCAACACACAGTCCAAAGATCTTTTTCTGGCTGGACAAAATCAACTCAGCCTTTCATCCTTTGAGTGAGTCGATTAAACTGAGTACCAAGCATTCTTGGGTTCTGAACACTGCGGGTTTTCGCTTGAGGCCGACCACCTAACTGAGCCATATGCTTCTCACCCCAAAACAATCGATCAAGAAAACAGATGTGGGCACTGTAGGCTTTGGCTCCCTGATGGGCTGTCGTGCCATACAGTTTAATTATTCGTCGGAAACTTTCGCTTTTGCAAATACATAAACATACCTTGAGCAAAAGGAGATTGCTTCCTGACATGTATCCCAAATCCTTGTTTCTACTCCAGTGTCCACTTGCTTGTTGCTTGCCTTCTTCGGATATTGCTTTTAAGGCGATGTTTTTATGAGTAGATCTATGTTTTGTGATTTGCATTGATTCGTGTGGTATGGAAAACTTGAACCTATCTGTTGTCCTTTAGTTAGCAAAAAGATTGCAATGATAGATGAATATTTAACAATGTTTTTCAGCTCATGAGCTTCGATTTACGAGTTCGATTCTTCATGGAGATTTGTAGTGGTTCAGAATTTACTTTAAACTGTAGATCGTGGATGAATGATCCCTTATGTGGAAAAGGGACTAGAGGGACAAATCAACCAACTAATTAACTATTCATTTTGTAATGTTAGTAAAGAAGTTGTCCAGATATTTTAGTAAATCGCAGTGTTTTGATTATTATTGTTAAACAGAATCATTGAATTGAGTAGGTTCTGAACAAAAACTTCAATTGTTTTAGTGAGAAACAACTGAGCATGTCCAGTTGTTTTAATGGACTCTGAACACACTTATTTTGAGAATTTTTTTCATATGTCTTCTATTCAAATTACCCTCAACGTTGATTTGAAACAGAATTATTTCTATATGACGGCTGACCCGAGTGGTCAGTGATACGATATTTGCCGTTATGAATTTCCTTAATGCTAGGAATTTGAGATTTATAAAATATTTCCCAAAATTTCTATGTTTATAAAAACCCCATCATGCACGCCCCGAAATTCACCACTTTTAAATTGGACCGTTTATTTTTGAAATACAAGTATCTGTTATGACTTTAAAGCGTATGTGGATTAAACTTTTTACGCTAAAATAATTTCCACTCGAACGCATTAACAAGAATATGTAATTCATTTAAACATGGTTCCCCCCTCTCCTTTGACATAACTCATACAATTTTTTACGATACGCGTTCCGCCCAATCTCATACATTCATGCCTTCCTGCGGGCGGATTGAATTCTCCCACCTGCCTTCGATGAGGTAATTCCCCCCTCTACCTCGATGGCCGGTATTCTCACCACCCCCCACCCGACGGGATGGGGTCCGCATAATAATGAGGAGAGGCAACAAGTGGCACGTGACAAATGGTCGCGTTAATAAGCATCTCTCTGAAAGAGGCCCCAAACGAAATGTTTCTTCACACTCGTTTTTTTACCTCACTCTACCTGATCTTCGTTTGAGGGGCGGAGTTCTCCCTCCCCCCTCTCTTCCAAATATAAATGGAAAGTCGTCTATTTCTTAACGCCCGAGATTTGCGGGGGCACGCCGACAAATTGCGCAACTGGGAAGTCATTAAAATGTTCTTTGTACTTGTCAAAAAATTTCTTGCCATCTGGGCATGTTATCGACTACGCTTGATTCTGAACATAGTTTTAAGTACCTTAGGAAGTCAAATCATAATGCACGGAAATTATTGTATTTAGTTCATGCACTCAGAAATACTGAACCGAAACAGAAGCAATAGCTACTTTCAAGCAACTTAAATTGATATTCTGTGTAAAAATGATATATAGAATGTTTGGGGGCAAAAATTAGATCTTCGGTGCAATTAGCTTTCGTATCCTAATATTGGCCATAGAGCGATTAACAAACCAACTTAAACTTTTTTATAGTCCAACCTATTAAACTTTATTTAAAAAAATTCGAGACGTAAATAAATGTTAATTCTTTCCTCGGAAAGAACAATTTCTTTTTCATGGTCCACGAAATCTCAAATGAGGTTTTAACTTATAGCAGAGAATAAGTTTGACGGGATTGATTCCAAAATTCTTAAACTTCAACGTTTGTTTTATGCGCAGTGAACTGATATAGGAAGAGTTCTGTTTCTTTTTTTGTAGGCTTGCAAGATAGTTTTACTGTACAGGATTTATTTTATGAATCTTTTTAAAATGTATCACGAAACTGAGAAATTTTTTTCCCTGAAATGTAACACAACTCATGATGTGCACACCGAACCATTGTAGTTATTTCAAATCCTTTATGAAAGAGAAATTTATATTCTTTAATTGTTTTTGTAGACTTGTAAAACACAATTAAAAGTTTTAAATGCGTGCAATTATTCCTAGCATGTCATTTTATGCTGTTTTTGTTCGGGATAAAAATTACTTTTTATATACATAAATCATTTGTGAAATCAAATAGTATTTCCATGAATCACTAACACTGCTTCAACGGGTTGTAAGTTCTTATTAGAACGTCGAGGAAAAATTCTTTTCTCGGGAAATCGTCGTGTGAAAGCTTTTATGATAGAGTGGGCTTTGACAGAAATATTTCAGGGGAATCTCTTCTGATGCTTTACGCGTGAAGAAATCTAGGGATTATATTATGTCAGCTTTGAAAACTAGTAATATGTACGATATGTGTGTGACACTGAACATTGTCATTTTCGGCACATTTGTTTTACTTTCTCTATATAATCAAAGTGATCACTCTTCTAATTAAGAAAATTTTGTATACTTGTTCTCTAACATAAATAATGAACTTATGTAGTGCACGCGTGACATAAATACAAAGTTTTTTTTTTTTTTTTTTTTTTTTTTTTAAATTTGTGTCATGCATGCTTAGAAAAACACAATTAAAAAAAATCAACTTTTTAAATTTCTTGTATTTTTCTATTATTATACATTAACAAAAACAATATTATAGTAATATTTGTTGATTTGATAATCTTATAGAAGACGTTTATTTGTGTCTATATTTTTATGTAGTAGATAAACCATGTTTTATTAAAATAAAATTTGCATATCTTGTTTTAATTTCATGAATCTTAAACAATTTATGAATATATAAAGTAGCTTCAAAAGGATTCTGATTGAATAAAAATTTCTAATTTAATAAAATAATTGAATTCTTATTGAACAAAATAAAACTTTATTCTGATTGAAAAGTTCTTTACTTAGAAAGTTTAATTCTTTGGAAATAACAGATTTTCTTGTTGATTGTTAATTGCAAGCTCAGTTATCAATATAGATTTTTCAGTTTAACAGTGATTCAGAATTCAATTTAAAGCGTAGATTTAAGTCGAATCTTATGCAAAAGATGACCACAGCGTGAAAGACTAACCAAGTCATGTCTTTCGGTCGGTAGCAAACTTATAAATAAATGTAGTGTCAACAAGATATATCATCTCTATTCAGTACCCAACAATGATGAATGATGATTTTTTTAATAATGTGCAAGATTCGTTGGAGTAAAATACACTGTACAGAATTCTAATGTCTACAAATATTTTTGATGAAACACTAAGTTTTATGCACATTTTCATCTTTTCTTTAAATATTTGAAATTAAAAAATAATAAATTTTTTTTATTTGAAAATGATTACAAATTAGAAACTAAAAAAATTTGGCAATAAAACGAAAAAATGATAAGAACGCTAGATTATTTTTTTTTGTCATCGTAAGAAGACAACGATAATGTTTCTTATAGTGAAGAAGAGAAGTTAGTTGTGTAATACCATTTATACACTATATTTACACCACACATTTTTTTTATTGTCAAAAATTCCGAGTTAGCTCTCAAAACATTGAATATACGGTCTTACCAAAACTTAATGATACTCGACAGGTATCAATAATTCCCAGTGCATTCATTCATTCATAGATAAAAATGTTTTGACATTCATGAGACCATATTTTTCAATAACACCGTTTTATCTGCAAATACGTGAACATGCATGATTCATGCAAGATCATTAATCTAGAAAATGAAATGCATCATTCATTAAGGCTCTCATCCTTCTAGCGATTTAAAGAATGTGTTTTAGTAGAAAAATGCTGATTAAAAGATAAATCCAACTTGAAGAAAAAAAGAAATTGGAGAGTAAAAACTGAAACCTAACTATGAGTTGACTAAATTAAGCGTATTTTGATACGTGCTCATAAGTTTCAATAAAACTATTTGTTTTCTTAGTTGGGCTTTTTCAGGGATTAAAAAGTTTATAATATAAATTTCTTTATATTGTAAACTTTTTAGTTATTCAAGGAATTCAACTGTTTAACTGCCGTCGAATGGTTAGCTCTCTTGCTTTCAGTTCAGCACAAATCGTGGTTTTGAATCCCATCTTTGGGCATAAATGTTTGTAACGGGTCGTAATTCACTTTAAATCATATCTCCCGGTCTAATTAGCACTCGTGTACAAAACAATGATCATTGAGAAACAAATAAACTAAACAAAACAACTGGTTTAGTTGTAGTATCTTGTTTTTCGGAGTTGAAATCTTCAGGCTATTGTTGAGCAACGAGAGATATCTGTTGCATTTCTTTATTCTGCTGGCACGTCTGTCGAAGTAGATGCTTGGGATTTCCCATCATGCAACACGTGAATACCGCCCACTATGAAAAGTCCCTTTGGAAAGCAGTACGTGGTGAATATTCTAAAGATCCTTACTGCACATTTCAGATGCTTGATTATCCACCATATAGTGTCATAAAATGTACAATGAAAGCACTTTTAGAATGATTACCTTTTGCACATTTGTGTTTCGATGATGATTTATTTCACAATTATAATATGATTGTATCGTCTGCATTTGGGTGTCTCTTGCTGCCAAAGTTTACTTAATAGAAATCTATTTTAAGCTTATATAAATTTTCTTAGAAAATTCATTATGCTATTTATTTTTATTTTGAATATCTGTTTTTTACTTTTAAATCCAATTATAAGTTTAACGAGAACAAACAACATATTCATTATTAAGAAAAGATTGCGTTCCGATTACACTGGGACTTGTGTGAATGTATGCACTCATAAAGGACGGAGAGAGAGAGAGAGAGAGAGAGAGTAAAATGACCTTTTCGGAATTTCACTTTTTAGTGGACAAGTAACTTTTTTCTTTGTGCATTGTGAATGTTTTTCTGAACTGACTTCTATTAAAGATATCTTAAAACTCCCTTTCTTTATATATTACATATTTATTTAAAGAACTAGAGAGAATATTTTAATAACAGAATTTTAACAACATGACATTAGATGAATTAATATGATTTGTACGTATTAATTAGCATTCAGTTTTTATTTCAGAGCAAATATATTTAATTTCTTGAAGAAAAAGTTTTAATCACACCAGATATATATTTTTTGAAAGTTAGTATTACCTCAATTATACGTCATCTCATTAATAAATTTATTCGGGGATGGTCCATTGAAAGATCTATTAATGATATTTTACCTTACTGATCTATAATTTTCAAGTTAATTAATTTTCATTTTGTTTTAGAGTTAAGCATGTAGCTGAACGCTTAACGTTGTTAGTTCAGCGGTTGTTGTGTTTATATCCTACTTGTGAATGGTGTAAGAATGGTTCTTTGTGAAGGTTAATTTTAAAATTCATTTTAAATTATAGATGGATTAGTCAATTCTATGGAAAAGATGACCTTATTGCAAAATTACTTAACAAACTAGAGTTTATTTGAATAATTTTAAGAAACATTTAAAAATTACTGTTGTTTGTTCCTATGGTATTTTTGTTCAGTCATGTTCTAATTGTATCGCTTAATCCCAGAATCAAAATTATTTTTGTGCACTTTTCTTTTGTTTTTTCTAAGCTATTCAAGTTTTCTTCATTTGTTGAATATGAAATCAACTTGTATATCATATGATTTCAAAGTATACAAACATTATTTGTCATCTGTTATTCTATGTGACCATATTTCAAATGACTTTTATTTAAAGAAATATATAATTAAAGAGATGCGTGTCATTGTTTGTTGAATTTCAGTTTTCCAATAGCATGACTTCATGTCGTCCCTTTTATCCACATAACATGAGACTCAAGCTTTGAACTTATTCAAAGTTTTTTGCTCAAATTACGATTGTGAGATAAGTATTTTTATATATTAGTAGAGTAAATAAATATTAAAAATCTAATTTCAAATTGGCAGTTGAATGGTTCGCGTTTTTGTCTTCAATCTAATAGTTTGTGGTATCTACCCAGCTAGGGTGTGGATGTTTTTAGTGGCCTGAAATCTAATTTTATCAGCAGACCCCAGTCGTTTCATTTTTTACAGTCCATACCTAGGGTGTAAAAACATAGAGCGACAAACGAAACAAAATAGGTTCAAGAGTACATTATTATTCGGTATGCAAGCATGTTGTTTCTATCCGAAGAACTCAGGCGGATGTTCCAGGAATAAGTATATTTAATTGAACTAATTACAATTAATTCAGAAATTTTCAAAAACAGCAGAAAGTTAATGAGATTTTCATTGGTTCATTTCATAATGTGAGAATATTTCCGAAGCTTTAGTTTTACTTTTAGCTTAATCCTTTTATTTTCGGTGTGTTATTATGATATCATTCAACAATGCTTATTTCAACTGGTGTTTATACAAGTGAGAGTTATTTTATCTGAGTTCGTAGCTTGGACAATGAAGGAATACCATTGCCATCGGTTATCTGGAAATTCTCATCCTTTATCAGCAGGACCCGGAGGAAATGTCCCCATGACGCTGGCGACGCGAAAAGCGGATGCCGAGTGCTAAAAAGCGTGCCTTGTTAAAAAGAAGAAAAAGAAGCTTTAGGCCGCGGACTCTCTGCAGTGAAAGGTCTGTGTTGATAGACGCCTGTTTTGTTGCGGATCGGGGTGCAGTGGAAATGCATTGTTGAGCGAGAGAGAAAATTGCTGCGTGATTTCACAGGTAATTGAATTTGCTTTTCTTCTTGCTTGACAAGGAGGGGCGCTCTCCACCTTGCGTTTTCATCGGACGCATCTGTGGAAGGAAGCGTTTATCGCAGTGAAATCGCAAATCGTTCCAGAGGGTTCTTGATTGAACAGTTCATGGGTTCGATTTCTTTGAGTAGATCGTTTTGGAATCGGAGTTTTAAACTAAAGGACCTGTTGAATTAACTGTCTTGTGCAAAAAGTAATTGCATATCAGAAAAGAAAGTTTCTGCGGAACTCTATAACCAAAAATTTGTAATCCATTGGGCACCTACCATTTCTAAATGTAGTGGAACCACTTCTTTGATATATTCGGTGTGAGGATTAAGCATATCTTTTTAGTTTAAATCAGAATATGATTACATAAGAGATTAGTGAAATCTAGACTTATCGTAAGAGCAAACTCTGAAGGCCTTTAAAATAGAAAGAATCATCAGCATGTATATCTCTATAGTCACACATAAGAAGAGAAGGAGAATGACGGTATCCACCAATCAAAATTTCTTTTGTATCTCTCTTTGATTCTGAAATATAGAAGTATTTGATGATCAGATGTTAAAATTTATATGTAAAAAATTGTCATGTTTTCTTTTAAGTAAATTAAACTAATCAAATAAAAAATGATAAATAAATTACTCTTGTGAGAGAAGGTGGTTTTTTTTTTATATTTGCGGTCCTACAGCTAAGTAGAATATTGATCGGTTTCTGCTTACAAAATTCAAACAAATTATAGGTGTATTTTAAAACATTAATTATTTTTATTTTGAATAATGAATTAAATTGTTGTACTATATATGGAGTATTGCAAAAAAATAAAACAGAAATTTTAGGAAATTTTTAAATACATAAAATTTGTGTTGTAAAAAAATTCTTTAATTAAACAATTTTGTTATATTTTAGTGCTACTTTTTTGTAAAAAAATTTCGAATTTATTACAACGAGCCGATAACTAATGTTCAAAACTTTCCTTCTCCAGTCAAACAATTAGAATGTTCGATTGTCTCTTCTGCCATAGTTTCTTATAGCAGTCTTAAATCCACTTTAAACTTCAAAAAAGGGTTAAATTCTTTTTTGATTTGAAAATATAATTTATAGATTGAGAAAACGGAACTAATGGAATTGGAATACGTCAAAGCAAAATAAAAATGCATGAAACATCATAATAAATCTTATTATAAAAATTCGAAGTTTATTCACACTTCTTGATTTATCTATATTTCTTTAAATATTAAAAAAAGATTATAGTAGAAGAAAACATGTTGGCATAGAATTTATGAAAAAAACATTGTATGATAAATTGATTTATATGGCTCAAATATTTCTTTTGATCTCATTTTCTTTTTTAATATTTATTTTTTTTTACAAGAGTATGTGGGTTTATTGTTGCAATAACGTGTAATTTTCAAATTAAACTTTTTAAGGTATGTTTAGAGGACAAATAAATTGTGATATATTTGTGCCTGTACCGTTGATATGCTTTTGCGTCATGAGTTTACATGCATTTCCACTGCAAATATTTTGATAAACAAGAAATGAAATGATGAATAGAGTTTCGTTCGTATCATTGAAGGCTTAGAGCATAACTATGAATAATATTCTAATTAGTAGAAGTATGAAATATTTTGAGCCTAATTGCTTTTTAAGAAACTTTCAACAGTTTAATCAATCTCAACTTAATGTTTTCCAATATATCAAATATGTTATTGAATTGATAATAGTATTGAATTATTTATTGTTCATTCTCTGAATTTACAATTTATAATCGTATAAAAAGTTAGCGAGTGAAAGCTGGTTGAATTAAATAATATATGTAACCTATTTTTAATTAATTATATTTTTATTTATGTGCCAGTCAGGACACAGGAATTCGATTTCCTTTTCTGAAATCATAAAAGCTTGAAATAAACGGAACATATTTTGTAATATATCGTTTATTTTTTAATTTCCTTTTTGTGGTGATGTAATAATGAAAACTATTATTTTAGGTCGATGTTGAATTTTCTTAGTGAATAATATTCGCTGTTGGTTATTATACAGTTCCTTTGAAAAGAAAGAAAAAAATTAGAGCTATCCATTAATGATATTATTCATTGTATAAGACAAGAGATAAAAAAAATTGAAATTCTAACAAAGAAGAAAAAAAATTCCGTTCTATCAAAAATCCCAGGCCATTGTTCATGCATAAGTGAAGGTGGCACGTGCGCCCATCAATGCCTTCCTCCTCAGTACACCCCCATTAACCCTTTTCTGAAAAGCCTCAATCGCAGCATCAGCATTCTGTTGTGTTAATTGGGAGAAGAACTGTATGAGCTATGTTTTTCTTCGAAATATTATCGAATTTGAAATTTGGTAAATGATGTTTAAATTGTCTTGACATAATTTTTTGTGTATGAACACAATTAAAAATTCCTCTTTATAAGTGGAATTTCATGCAAATGAACTAAATCAAGATTTTTTGCTTTTAGATACATTCATGGCATAAAAGTTGAAAATAATTAGTTTTATTCCTATATTTCTAGGTATTTTAATTTTGAAAATATTTTTTTTATTTTGAAATTTTTTAAAATATAAAAATTATTTTTGGTATTTAGTATTTGCAGCATTTTTAAAATTACTTTATTGTTTTAATTTGCTATGTATAAAAAATTGGCATTAAAATTATTAATTTTGGATAATATTATAAATATAGTTTACTAATATCACCTTTTTTAAATGAATTAAAACTGATAAAATTTAATAATTTTTAAATGAAAAATTTTATTTTATAACTTTTATTTTTGCATCGATTATTCCTTCCATTCAGATTGATATATCGCAACGTATTTCGAATAACTTAAGATATCTTTTATTTTATTCTAAGTTTGCATTTTTGAATTAGATTAATTTCTGTACATTGACATTAGTAATTAACAAATATCAATGTACAGAAATTAATATGGTATAAAATGGGATTATTTTTAAGTTCTGTACTTCATATTTTATAAACAAATTGACGTTTTCTTATTCTTAGACTGATTAGAAACTTCTAATAAAAAAAAAAAAAGAATAAAGCAAAAAATTATAGATTAAATAAAGGAATGACTTCGCGAACTCACAAAAACATTAATTAACTTCCTTTATATTGTTATATCTTTTGATATTTTGATTCAGCTGTGGTATTATTAAATCTGTATTTTGAAAAGAGTAGATGTTTGAGAAATCTGCATAGTTATTTGCTTTGAATAACTGGAAAGAAATATAATTATTTTTTAGTAATTAAAAATTAATTTTTTACTGAGTTTTACATTGAATAAAACATTACAATTTGTCATTTCAAAATTTTATAGATTTTATTACTTTTACTTTGTACATTTTTTGCCATATGCTTTCAATTAGATACTTGCATGACGTCATCGGATTCTCGCAAACGAAATCGTCTGCTTACTTTCTGGCGGGAAATTGAAAATAAACGTGAGTTACGATTCATCTTGTTAAATATACACAATAATCATTGATGAATTAATATTAATCGTTTGCATACTGAAATGAAGAGAAAAAGAAATCAGAATTACACACGCATAGTTTTCGTGGGTTTCAAA
Organism: Latrodectus geometricus; assembly: GCA_026290005.1. Classification (NCBI taxonomy): domain Eukaryota; kingdom Metazoa; phylum Arthropoda; class Arachnida; order Araneae; family Theridiidae; genus Latrodectus; species Latrodectus geometricus. Next base: position 70,919 of record JAPDSC010022330.1, on the reverse strand, counting down.
AATTACTGGAAAGATGAAAAACATAAACAACCGCCATGTTTTCCGCCCTCAGTTGCCTTCTTGAAGTGAAAATATGTAATTACTTTGCATTTAAATTTACTATGTCGAGTTCAACAGTTCATAAGCTGGATTCCAACTTCGGATGTTGATATTTTTAATGGTTTAGAATTAATTTTAACTGTATGTTTCTGTAGAATAAGTCCTATACAAAAATTGACCTTAGACCGACAACTAAAAATAAGCAAAATAGTTTTTGAACCTTATTTGAAACTTCAATGAAATTATCAAAAACTTTGCAAAAAATGTTTTAAAAGCAGTTCAGTTATCTCTTTCCATGAATTCTAAATGCCATTTTACTGAAACGTAATTAAAATGGGGAATCAGGTTTTACTTAAACGTTTGAATACGGCGAAGTGCTATCGCGCTTCGCTTGTTATGTTATGTTTATATATAAGAAAAGTCTTCCGCACTCAAACGGTTAAAAAAAGGTAAAACTGTTTTGTTCTGTTAAAAATTAGATTGAAGTATGCTTTTATGTTATAGTTTTTCAATAATTTTAAGATTCTATTGTAGTTGCTTTCGAAGAATTAAGTTGAATTTGTTCGCAAATGCGTGTTAACATGAACATACCGTTGTGAAATTTCGCTGTATTTTAAGTTACTACTTTTTATTCTCACTTTTTCATAACAATTTGGTGCTTCTGGTGATTTATATTTCTGAATAAAAATATTTCTTTATTTAAATTACTTTTATTATGAATTAGATATAATATTTTTTTTATGCACATTAGAACACAAATTATGTCTTTCGTTTATTTATTAACTTAGTTTTTAGGCTTTCAAAATTTAATTTAAAGATTAAATAAATGATTCTTATATTAGAAAATATCTGGAAGAAATCTCTGCGACGCATTGAAAATGAGTTACTCTCAGGTGGATATCCCGGCATATTCAACCCTAGCATGGATTACATGGCATTTACTTTTTTGCACTTACTGTCCGTCCATCAGGGATTTGTAGGCATGGAGAGAAGGGGTTAAGAATAATGGCATCTCCTATTCCATCCCTTGCGTCGGAAGGAGTGAGCAGTCCATCTGCGTACCTGTGGAAAACTCCTGGGACCTTGTCCTGTCCCTTAATATCCCTCCTTTCGCCGGGAATCACCCCCTTTTGCTTATTCATCAGGGTCCATCATACATCTCTCTCTTCCAGTCAATAATCTGGTGCTGCACTGACTTTAAGCTGATTCTCCTGCTTTCTCATTCCGCCCATCTTATTTAAATCCGGAGGAATCCGTTGAGTACGTCGTCGTGACCGAACAGGGAAAAAAATCCGGGAAGACTTTCTCGTGCATGTTGAACTAGTCAGCACGAGTATAAACTTGAGTATTGTTTTTTATAAAGTGGACATTTCCTAAATTTCTTTTTACCTTCTGTCTTGCAAAAAAGTTATTTCCTAGTTACTGAATCTGAATGCATTCTTGACGAATGGTTCTCTTATTTTTTCCGCTGTGAAAGCATTTTTCTGTTAGTTTAGATTTTGCTCCATGTAATGGTCAGCCTTACAGTCAAATGTTATTGTTAGACATTACATCAACCGTACATTATTACCTTCCTGGTTATTATTGACCGTATTCACTTGACACAAATGAGAAAAATCGGCAAACTTCCTAGAATTCCATCTTGGTAGATCCAAGAAAGAATCTCTTGAAAGCATAGAAACACACCGGTTGTTCAACACTGCTTAGTGCACCTTAAGATTTTTTTTGATTATTATTGAATTTCGCGACATGTTGCCATCACGGATTGACTAAGAAATTTTTATAAATATTTAGCGTTAATACATTGCCAATATTTGTTGTGTATTTTTGAAAACAGGAAGTGAGACAATTTATTCAATTATTTACGATCTTTTTTCATTAATAGAATACTTTTATTAAATGTAATTATGCTTAATATTATCTTAAAGAATACGAAATATTTTCTTTGATGTTGAATTTTTATTAAAGTAAACATAAAAGTAAAAATGATTTATGATGACACCGATTTTCTTAATCATAAGTGTTGTTATTGATCACTGCTAACTAATAAGAAAATAACTTATTTCGAAATTCGAGCATTTGATTTAACATAATTATTTCAGAGCAATACATATATTTTCTAAAAATATTTTAAACTAAAAATACTCTTTGAGAGAAGAAAAGACCACTTTTAAAAGAAACTTGATTACCTCGAAATTTCGCAAACAAATTTCTGTTTACAAAAATGCTTATGATTAAAAAACACCAATAATTGACAATTTCGATCCTATGCCCATTTTTTTAAGTAACTCGCATAGTATAAAATCGATTAAAATTGAGGTAATAATTTGTGTATTTTCTCATTACCCTAGAGACTCCCCAAAGACTGAAAGAATACTGCTATTTTGCTGTTATCAAGGTGGTTATCGAGAAATGTATGAAACAGAACGTGATTTCGCAATGAGAATGCATGAAACTAGGCAAACCGCGCAATAGACTGTCCCATGTACCTTATGGGTACCCCTGTACCTAGTACCCATGCACAATCCCTGTACCTTATGGATTGTGCATAGGTACTAGCAGCGCAATAGTTGCTGGAAAGAACTTATCGCCTAAACAATTCAAAATATATTGCAATGTATGTACACATTTTTAAATTTTAAAATATTGATTTTTTAAAAAATGTTTTCTAGTTTTGTTAGAAATTTTTTTTATTATTTCATAATGGTTTTTGTCAGGGAAAAAAAGTTGTATTTAGTTCTTGATTTTATTTTTTCGTATAATTTGCTTCTTATTTTTTTAAAACCAGATTAGGGCATTTGAAAGATATGTTAATTTCATGTGTTTTTTTAATTTATCAGTATTAAATATCTTTAATTTTTCAGATATGACTTTATATTACACTTGAATTTTTATTCCAAATATGACGAGGAAAAAAATCTGAAAAAATGTATTTTTTAAATTCTGATATGTGTTCGTGTCAAGTGTTTATGATGCCTCTATAAATGTCATGTCGCACAACGAAATTCGTGTATTCTCCTTTCAAATTTTTTTCTTATACCTAAAATAATTTTTTATGACTCCTTTTTGTTCTCTATGAATCCAACGTTCCGTTTTACAGTTGTATGTCTCGGTATTTTGCATTTTATTGCAATTGCCTATGCAGATGTAATTTTGAAAACGTCTAATGATTTTTATGTACTCATTCTGGTCAACTTAACGAGCCGAATCTCTATTTTTTCTCGTTGACTAATATTTTTCCGTATTTTTTTATGGTTCTATATTTTTTTTATTCAGTATAAGACTGCGGTGACATGTGTCAGTTCCTTTGCATGGGAAATCCCTTATTTGTGTGAGATTAACTCCCCTATGAAAATAGTATCGTACCAAAATGAAAGTCACGAATTCTTTGCATTTGTATTTCATAAACAATTTTAGTGTCATGTTTACATCGATTAGAATTTAGATAAGTAGGTTATTACATTGTTTCTGGCAACCAAATTCAATTAATCGGAATCACTTAATATAGAATAAACAGCTTATTAATATTCAATCTTATACAAATGATGTGGTTAGTACCCGAGTTGGTATTCACCTCTACATACTGAACTAGTTGCTTCGTGGTTATCACTCTAGTCTTCTATTAGTTTGGGGAAAAAGTTATCCATTATTTTTTGGGTAGACGTCTGTAGTGATCGCTATCTCGTGAGGTATCTATCAAACAATTTCAAATTTATGCTCATTGGAAAGGTGACATTTGACACTAAAATATTCTCTTGCGTTTTTTTTTTGTTTGATTAATTCAGTTATGAGTACAAGGTTTTAAAAATAGAAGACTACAAACAGAAAATTCGATACATATTAGTTTTTCTTTTATAATGGCGAAAATGCTAACCAGGTGGCTAAAATTGTGGAAGGTGTTTATCGTCCTATATATGACTGTAACAACCAGTTACGCACAATTTTGGTTTCGTCGATTCCGTTTGGGTATTTGGATGCTAAAGATGCACCTCGCATGGATGCAACATCGTCGAGAATGTCTAAAAAATATCAAAAATTATCAAACTTGACAGCATGTCAGCAGTCGTAGCTTCGCACAAGACCTAAAAATCTACATGGAAACTGTTTTAAACCTTTTTACAAAGCGAATCTGAAAGAAGTTACAAAAAGTTCACGTAAAAATATTGGATTTCTTTTTCCCCAAACTAATATATGTAATTTAATATTATTTCGGACAGTACTAATTTTGTGTGTTTTAGTGTGTTATCAGTTACTTAAATATTTTCATAAAAAAAAAAAAACGAACTCAATAAAATACAAGTCATGACCTGGATTTTTTGTGCGTCATTTTAGCAACAATTTTCATCTTAATGTATCGATAAAAGTCGATTCACGCACGCATTACCTGTGATTGCAGAGTTGTTTAAAGCGCATGAAAAAATTCTTGAAATACGATTCTAGCCAACCCTCCCCGGTTCCTGGACAGGCGGATTATCTTCGCCCACGCTCCTCTAATCCCCGGGAAAGAGTTACGCCTCGACCAGAAGAAGCGTGAATAATTCCGTGATGCAGAGCATTTTAAAATCAAGAGGCACTATGTACCGATTTCTATAGCCGGATTATCCGGGATCTGGCAATATTTTTTAGACCTGTTTAATGCCTCCGTAGGTTTCGTTGCCGACGCTTTCCAATTCGTAACTGGTACTTAGTTTTCGGAAATGCATAAACTCACCTCCAGCACACGCTCCCTCCAGTACATTTTCCAATTTCTTTCTTCTGCGGGAGTGTCTCTACCCTCTGATATACGCATTTCGCCCACTTTCTTGGAATATTGCATTTGAATCGATGTTTTTGTGAATAAAAATACCTGTATCGATTCGTAATATGTGAGAAAAGTTTCTTGAAACTATCTTTTCGTCTCTTATCTAGTGGTATAATGGTTTAACTTGTGGTTAAATCGTTACAATTCCGGCGTTGTGTTCAATGTGGCGTGGTTAATTAAGATGGTTAAAAAAAACCTCTTTGAATTATAAGTCCTGCTGAAATTTTACAATTGTGCAGAAATTATCCATAGAGTGATAATCCAAAACGGACGAACGACGAAGAACGATCAGTTCGTATTTTTCGCCAACATAACTTGTTATATTAGCAATTGTAAATTCGTTAATAATTATTGTGAATGAAGTATTTATTAAATTTCTACAAGGCTACTGTGTGTGTTCTTAGTTCATAGAATCAGTCCCTATCTTATTTAAGAAAAAAAAAAATTATTGTACTTTGCAGAGTAACTTAAAATCATTCTTAATTAATTTTTCACTCAAAGCATTATAAAAGTACATACTTTATATGCAATATCACAGGAAAAATTAGTTACATAATGGTTACGAGACAATCTTGAATTGCTTTCTTTGGTGGTCTATGGTTATCTTTTGCATATAAGGGCTCGTTCAACCTGGATTATGACACATTGTAATCTACTGGAAGAGGTATATTTTCACTATAAAATAATAATAAATATTAAGAAATTTATAAATTTTGACGTTAACTAAAAATATATGCCTTGATAATAAAGTATTTTTAATAAAAAATATTTATTTCTAATGGCGGGCACCCGTTAGCAAGTAAGTACAAATTGAAAATATTTTTGATTAAAAATACTTTTATTTTCAAGGCATATTTTAGTTAATGTCAATATTTATAAATTTCTTAAATTTAAATGGTTAATGATTTGTAAAAATATTGTGATAAAATTTTATTCTGAATGACAGGAATCTGTATTCTATGCATTAAAGCTTTTCCATGTTAAATATTGAGGCAGTCTTATATGTCTTATTTCTAAAAATATTATAATTTAAATTTTTCTGTAAATAATACTCATAGAAGGATAGAATAACATTTATAAAAATACATTGATAATAATTAAAACAAATGTAAGATTTTAAACAGATTTAATTTATTTCTTAAATTTTTGTCGCGTATAATTTCTAGCCGTGAATCTCTAAGTCTTCAAAATATTCTATCTTGTTATATGGTCGAGTAATTACTTTATAGCTTTCAGTTCAGCAGTTCGTGGCATCGATCTGTACCTAGGCGATGAATATTTATTATTTAAATTTTATACTAAACTGTAGGTATTGGTCAAATAAGTTTAGAAATGAGTCTTTTTGTATACAAAGCGGATATAGATCGAAAAGCAAACCAAACTCGCTATCATTATGGAATAAATGATATTCAAGATTGTGTAAGCGCACTTTCCATCTAATGGTCTTTCCCCAAGCTGGCAAAAGAATATTTAGCGTTGTGGCTTTCAGTTTAAAAGTTAGTGGGATAGATTCTCATATTGTAAGTAAAAGCTCATAGTGGTTTATAATCACTTTTAAACTGCAGGTTATGATCGAATAATTCCTCGTGTATAAAGTGATAGTAGAATGTAAACACAAATCAAACCTTTCTTTTTAAAACATCAATGCATCTTTTCTTATATTGCAAACTCACCAAATTCTTAAAAAAATGTGACTTTTTATATACGTTTGCTTGATTTTAAACCGTAATAAATTCCAAGTGTGTGCTGACTCGAACTATGTTCTGAACAGGGTAAGAAAATATTAATTTTCTCGTGGCTTTGGATTATTTTGAATCCTGTATAAATAGTAAAAATATCGAGTATATTTTTTTATATTTAAACTTATTTATTAATTTCTTTTAATATATTTCGTTATGAAATTTAGGATTATATAATCATTTAATAAATTTAATGCCCAAGTAAAATGGATTTTTTTTTGCAGAAACAAATTATTTTAACAATAACTTAATGATAAATAAAACATAAGTTTAAATACTTTTATCGTATTATGAATAATTTTTTCGCCTGATGGTTTTGAGATAGTAGTTTCTCTCTTTGCTGCAAGATTTTGTTATTTTTCGATATGATAATCTCATTCTTCCAAGGTAGAACTGTTTTCTGCATTACCCTATGAGTTTAAATTCGTGGGTACGTCTCTTGCCAAGGATGTAAAAATGTGTAGTGATTAGGAATAACCTATTAATCTCAATCGAAGGCGCAGTGTAAAAAATGATTGGAGAGTGACAAAAACAAACTTAGCCTTTTCCCAACAATAGTTAGTTACAATGGACTAAAAATAACATCCATTTTATAAAATGAAGGCCAAGTATGTTAAACAAATGTACTTCCTGATGAAAGAGATTTCAAAATCCAAAACCAAAAATGAAAGACAGTAGTGTTAATCCTTTACTACGGTCTTCCAGCTCCTTGCCAGGGCGCGCGCCGCCCTCAGCTTCGGGAGGACCGCCTCTTTCTGTCTGCGCATGGACGGCCCCGTTTAATTGCAACCTTTCCTTCTGAGGACTGGGGAATACTTCCCGTAAAATGAAGTAATCGTGCTAATAAAATTTTTATTTGAACATTCCAACTTTTATTGTTTTATTCTCCCCGCCTATAAAAAGTTCCTATATTTTCTTTAATCGTAATTAAATGTAATCCATTAAATGGCATTTAATTCAAATTTGTTGAGTTTCCATGGATGCTTATATAAATTGTCATATTTAATTCATATTTTGCTTAAGGAATATCAAAAGTAAATGCTCATATTCAGTTATTCTTAACAAAAATGCCATGAATATGAAATTTTGAAATAAATTTAAAATATTATAAGGACGTAAACTGAAACATTGTATTCTAATTTTGCATAGATACATGTAAAAAACTGACTTAACATCAATTGTTATGTAAAAATATGATATCTAAATAAATCTTTATGTATTAAGAAGGAAAATATAAGTGAAGAAAATTGAGTATCACAGAAGCATTCTAACCATCGGTCAATTGCAAATTATGTATCGACAAATGTAACTTTACAATATTGAGATCAACAGGTTATCCGATTGTAACGGGTAATCATTAAATGAATAATAACAACAATATTATTTTGTATTTCAATTGATAAAACCGTTTCACTTCTGGATGAAAACTTCCCATGTGTAATTCTAATTGATGTTGAATAACGAAGGATGTCGCTCTGCGGTCACTTCGTCACGATGGCTAATTGGATTGGGATTTATTGTTTAAAGCGGAATATGAACCATTATACACCCACCTTCACCTATGTGGGAGTCGAAAGCAATTGATGAATTGAAAGCCATAGCAATGTCAATTTAGCCATAAGATCCATTTTACAATGAGCAGGTTGACCTGACAAATTCGATGATTCCGCTAATATTTTTAGTCTTTGAACTTTAATTCCGGAAAGCCCACAAACATTATAGGCAACTAAGTGCATTGGCATTTAAAAATTGCAGTTTTGTACGAAAACAAATCTTTTTCAACGTGAAGCATGAAATTTCTAGCAGTTTCCAGATTAATTTTCCAGTTAATTTAAGCTCCTATATTAAACACAAATAATCGCTGGGAAAAATCAGCTGTTTTTGTAAAATATTTTTCTTCTTTTTTCATCTATTTTAATTAATCTAACTTAGATGAAGTTTGTCATTAATGTAGAGAACATTTGTACGATGATTTGGATTTTGTTTATATTTAATTTATATCATGATTTATCGAATATCATGATTTTTCGCAAACACTGCATGTGGCAATTATTTTCTAATAGTAACTTCTGTCGATGTTTTTATTCATGCATATACTTTGACTGATCTTTGCGAAAAGTCATTAATAGGAGATTCCTGATCACTTTCTATAGAATCCACTTTTTATACATATACATACCATTTGAATAAGTCATCTGATGCAAAAGGGATCGTCACGCGATAGACAATCCAACCTGAGTGAAAAGATCTGGAACGCTAATGGAAAAAATTCATTAAACGTATTTTGTACATTAAGATAGTCTTTTACACATTTTTAAGTTTCAATTAATCATTAAAAACCATTAGATAATACAGCGCCTGACAATATCGAAGCCAAACTGGCAATTGAATAGTTAATGTTTTAGCTTATATTTCATCAGTTCGATTTCCCATGTTTCAATTCAAAATTTTGCGCCTCAGCTAAATTATTTGTTAAAAATAAAATTTACGCTTTTAAAGTCAATTTTCCTTAACTCAGTTTCTGTAAATTTTTTTTTTTTTAATTATCGTCCGCTATAATAGTCAGAATCGTTTTATCAGCTATTTTAGTAAGATTATTTTTCACCATTGCTGAATCATGTTAAAGAAGTAGAATTTAGGATTCATTAATTTCTAAAATTAAGTTATTAAGCTAATATATGCTAATATATACATAATTAAATTTTGAATAAATAAAATTTCGCTATGTTTGAAAATTATTTATCACATTTTTCCAGTTGATTCAATTTTTCAAAGCCTTATTTTGATAAATAACTTAATTAATGAATCCATAAATTTTATCACATTTTTTCATTATATTATGTAATGATAAATAAAAGTATGTTTTGAAAATTCAAAAGTGAATTCCGGATTGTAAATTAGAAAAGAAATGTAGCTTTATCTAGTCTTAGTAAATTTTATAAAGTCCGTAAAATTTTGTGTCACATTTTTTTGAAAAGGCTCTTATTTTGGAGATATGCAAGCAGTTTGGTTTATAAAATAGTGACGCTTGTGTGAGACTTATTTTATAGAAAATTTTTTAATTGTAATCAAATACTTCATTATAAATTTTAGGTGCTGTTTTATTGCTAATAAAATTTGTAAATTGGCATGATGTATATTTGGAAAATAAGAAATTAGTTTTGTTATTTGTTTGACAAAACAATTTATGTATTTTTACTATCTTATAAATCTTTAAGACTTATCTTCGATTGTCAGTTATAGATTTTTGCAAAAGGTATTACTGATTGGAACTATGATATCACAATCTTTCGAGAAATTGTTTTGAAGAATCTTAGGTTAATTTTCTGTAGTATCTCTTTGGTATTGTTAAGGGGTTTAGGTATGTGTAACTAAAAACAACTCTAATAATGTTTGTGTTTATATATACACACACATACATAATGCCTGTTTTTGAATCTATTTGAAGATATTTATAGTAAAGTTAAATTTGGTTTGAATGTATATCACTTGATGTAATAGGTCTTTCTAATGTTCTAACATTTGTAATTAAAATTTTTGGCTCAACAACGGAAACAAGTATAGAAAATGGATCTCCCCTATCAGTAGCCTATATTAATATTCAGTCATTTTGTATGAAAACTAGATGATTTACGCTGTATCAAATGTCAGATTTAACATAGCAACTAGAAATTTTTCGATTTGTTTAACTTGGTACGGCATCGAAGTAGTATGCCCGAAGAATTGATCTCATGATTTAAATTGACTTGATATTTAAAAGGAGCCAAAAAAAAAAAAAAAAAAAACTAAATTAAAAATCTAACGTTTATTTATGAAATATCCATTAGCGGATGTGGAAGCGTATCTCATAATGGACAATCTACTTACAAAAGCTCGTACGATTTTTTAAGATTCCTCTTTTTGTACTTGAGTTCTAGGTAGATTTTTTACTGATATGATACTGCTATTCGCGTGTAAATCTGGAAAACTCCAAATCACTTTCTTCAACACATATGCATGCTTAAAGCAAAACCATGGTAACAGTTCTTCCGTTATCTTCAGTTTTACCAGTTAAAGTTCCAGTTATCATTTCTCTTTTTGGTCTCTTATCCTATTCAGTAATTTTATTTCCAAATCAATAGAGTTGATGAGTTTGATTTTCACTTAAAGCGTGAATGTAGATTCACTATGTACTTTAAATCAGTTCCCTGTCGTATTAATAATTCTCTTGTTCAAAAAGTGAGTCTTGAGCTATAAACAAACCAAACCTAGTGCGATTCAAGATGTCATCCAGATCTTCCACGCTCACCGGTTGGGCGTAATCACTTAGGGTTGAAATTCTGAAGGGACGTTTAGCAACTGAGGGCACATTGAGGATTTTGCTCACGAGCTGGGGATCTCTATCTAATTTGAAGCGATGTGCGGGTCCCGGGATGTGCGCGCCGGGAAAAGTAAGTTTGCGGCAGTGTTCGAATGGCATTTTCTTTTATTTTCCTCCCACATCATCACTTTTTGATATTACACTTTTTTGCCCCTTCTCCCCCCTCCCACTTCAAAGCATGCCGCCAACGATCGGAAGGCCCGCCCACCAACGGATCGAACTGTTCTTTCTCGGAATCAATATCCTCCTGTAATGGAAACAAGTCTCATTTTTTATTTACTTTTTTTCCAGTTTTCCGATGGCTCTTTTTGTATAAAGCATAAAAAGAAAGACTTGCTGTGTCTGCATACTGAAAACCCACTTCTAACTTCCTTTGTTGAAAGGATGCTACAAACGATTTATTTTGATTTGTGTGTTTGGTATCGCCATCAGTGTAAACATTCTCTTCACATTATTTTTTTTACTTGTAGGAATCTTGATTCATGTAAAATTTACTATCATTGGCGTAGTGTACTCTAAGGTAGGAGGATTCTTAAGTTGTCTTTTTTTTTTTTTTGTTTTAATGACATTTTGCTTCTTGGCTGACAAATACTGAGCTAAATGGTTAGCGCTTTTCTTTTATTGCAATAGTTCATGTTTTTAGCATCCAGCTTGGCAGTGGTTATTTTTAGTGAGTCAGAATTATTTTCAAACTTTTGGTCCTGGTCGAATTAGCTGTTACGTGTAAAACGCGACAATAGAACGGCAAACAAATCAAACTTTATATAGTAAATGAAAACAGTGAGTAAGTATGCATTTTATACAAATCAACAGACAATTTCTCAATTCAGTTTTTTTATAATACAGCACGTATCTCGATTTTATAAATTTCGAAGTTCATCAATCCCAATTAGGTTCGTGTATTCGATTCTCACCTAGGCATGTATTTGTTCAGAGTCCTCTTTCAATTGTAAATCTGAGTCGAAGTAGCTTTTGTATACAAAATAGTGAACGTAGAGCAGCAAATGAACCGTAATAGTGCCAAATTGTTGTTTGGTATTTTAGAATTATTTTCGCTAATTCTAAATTTACTCCATTAATAGCGATGGTACTCGCTCGGTGTAATTATTTTATAAACTTTGGTACTTAAAATCTTGACCTTTAAATTACTTTGAAAACTGACAATTATCATGTTCTGGGCTTATAGTCATTGAACACTTACTGAAGATAAATAACCGTAGCAATATTATTCATTCACTGCTTCAGTGAAAACGAGGCTAATCTACATGTAGGTATGCTCAATACTCTTATATACTGTGCTTCCAGGTAAACAGTTTGTTCTCTAGTTTTCAGATCTCGTAAATTTGTTTTTGATTTCGAGCCTATATTTTGTAATTGTTCGGAATCTATTTTTAAACCATAAGTCCCAATCGAATTAACCTTCCTGAACAGTTATAAAAGATATCAATAATTAAATTCGCTGATTCATATGAAATAATTTTACTTAATTTTTCATTATGATAATGTAAATTCAAAATATGTGAAGTATAAATATTAAAAGCTATCTAGTATACGGATTTCCTAAATGTAGTTATAGGTCACATTGTATCTTTCCGATCTCAAAGTGCATTAATACTGCTTTATTACATTTGTGTAATCTTACTTACAATAGTTATTTGTAAAGATTAATTTATGCATTTATTAGACTGAACGCGTTAGATTTTTTGTAGGATATATTTTCGTTGTGTCATGTACTAATTTTGTGGGCTTAAAATGTTTAGTATATTTAGCTTATTTTCGTGGGCTTGATCGGAATAAAAAAGTAGTTTCCCCTTATATCTAATATTTTTGTTTTTTTTTTCTTTATTCCAACGATTTCTACTTATTTTTATTTCTTATTCGTATACTGAAAAATTAAAAAAAAAACTGTCCACGTCTCTAATAACAAACCAGTTTTAAATGTTTCAAACTATTTTATTATTGATGTTTTATTCAGTTTAAGTAGTCTTAAACTTTTGTTCCAGAATTCTTAAAAATATGTGTAGAAACAATTTTATTTCTTTTTGTTGGGAGTTAAAAAAGTTATAAAATTATTGCTATTGTGAGTGTTTCTCTCTTAAATCTAGTTCCTGGTTTTCTGTTTAACAGCTTATGGTTTGGAATCCCACTTCAGTGTTGCCTAGTTTTTCTGTATTTGGAATCCCACTTTAAGCTAAAGATTCGGTCTAAATAGCCTTCATATGCAAAAAGTGATCATAGAGCGACTAACAAATTAAATCAAACTTAAATCTAAAGGTGTGTTTGCAGCTGTATGACAAGAGATTTTTTTCTCCAGAGCTACTTTTCTCGAATTTGATTCATGAATGTTGTTGTGGTTCGGTGTTAACTTGAAACTACGACCAATGTGATGATCTGTGCACAAAAATAGAGATGCTGGTTGACAACCGTATTTCAAATCTCATCTACACATATATAATAGTAATCTTTGCTTGCAATATCACTGGGATATCCGAATGACTTTCTCTCATTACTCATGGCCTTATTGTAGAAGAATATCACCAAGTGATGCAATACAGAGGATACAATATACTACACAATATAGTGGATGCAATGCAGTTTACTAGATATTTTCCTTGATCTCATCCGCATACATCATTCACATTAATTCGCAGGAACTGTTTTTTTAGAAAAAAATATTATCTCTTGCAATTAAATTTAACAACGTTCTTTGTAATAACGAATTTTTGAGTTTTCATATTGATAGTCGATGGGAAACTTCGATAATAGTTTGTAGTTTTGATTAAAAAGTTTCTTACATTTCACCTGTAGCTGTGAATTTTGACATATCGGAGTAAATTTTATAATTTTAACTGGAAACTTTGATAGATATAAATCTCTATTTTAAACAGATATAAATGTGTAACAGATATGAATTCTTTAAAAAATTGGTATTTATTTTTATATTATTTAAAAAATTGATTTTGTAAAAAAATTATAAAATTATTATATATAGTTTTCGGTTAAGTAAAGTCCTTATATGCTAAATATTCATATATGCAAATGTTTTGACTGAACAGTTGATATAAAGTGGTTCAAAGGTTGTATGAAACAAGATAAAATTTTTTTTAATAATGCTCATTACATTTAAATGTAATTTTTATTGTTTAATTGCTGATACTGACACATTATCAAAGTTATTATTTTATGAAGTTTTTCAAAAACTCTTTAGTTATTTATGCTTAAATTCTAAAAAGTGCATAGACGCCAAAAATTGGCTCCATTGAGAATTAGGGAATATGTTGGGATGGGTATTCTCCAAACAATTTTCCATGCAATCTGATTTTTGAATCGGGGAAAAGCCAAACAGAAAAGATTTACTTTTTTTTTTTTTTTTTTTTAAAATATCTTTCAGAGCTAGTTATATTTTGTGTCAATATTTTTTTTTAAATGAAAGGATGGTAGTAAAAACATTTGATTGACAAAGATATTATGGACCACCCGTATTACCACCCACATTGCCTGTCAATCAAGAGCATCTATTGAAAAAAGTTACTGGAAATTTTTAAGGGGGTTTAAAACTAGAAATATATCTCAATTTGGTTGTGATTAAAATATTGTTAACTTGTGTTAAATGAAACATTGTAACCAAAAGTAAATAAAACGTTTTTTTATTTACTTTATTTCTCTCATGTATTATTGAGGTACTCACGTTTTACTTTATTTCTCATGTATTATATTGAGTATAATATCAGACAGATGAAAACATTTTTAATTTGATTACACTAACATTACTTTTGTATGTCTAATTTTTTTGCTATACTTACTTGTTTGATAACTAAATTTGTTTTTTAATAAAATTAAATTTATATACAGAAATATTTGTTTAAATCATTACATGAATTACAAATCACAAAAGATACTTCTACAAAATTACAGTTTAGGAAAGTATTCAATTTGCTCCATTATTAAAAATAATTGGATACATTTTTTTTATATTAATTCTGTCATCAAATTGGGGATTACTGATTAATTACTTAGAATACTTAATTACTGAGTTCAAATTGCCGGAAATTTTTTTTCGAAGCATTAGTGGCATAGAAAGATAGCGTATTTGATACTATTTTTAACGTAAGACATAAGATTTAAATTGGTCTTAACTATAAGACCAATTTTAGAAATGAAATGTACGCTATATTAAAAATCTGTGTATAAAATTTTGAATCCGTAGCTGACAACCGAACAAATAAAGCCGTTTCAGCATCTACCTCATGTATTTATTTGGAAAAATTTTCATAAATAGCTGTCATGCTCTTGGAGCAAGAAAAGATCATGGAAAACGCTTAAGCATACACTCTTTCAGATGTGTATGCAGTGATCAGAAACGCAACAACATTCACTTGTTAATCAGTAGTGCCTTAGGTAGAACCCTAAACATTCCATACCGAAGAGAGCTGTACTATTCTAGACCATAATGAGCCATGGTAGAAGATATGGGATAAGGTATCATATTTGTCTGAACTGCCTATTTCATTAATATTACTCCCCAAACCAATATAATTCTGTATCATTCGTGTTTGTAAACGAATAAAGGGTTTGTCATCTATAAATGAAAAAAAATTGGGGTACTATTTCTCTCTGCGTATAGGGAATTCGTCAGATAGGAAAATGCCTCGCTGGACAGTAGAGTAGTTAAAGTGACCGTGACATGATTGCTTAATTTAACTTTAAATGCATGAAAATTGTTTTTCATTTTACGTTTTCTGTCTCTTATTCAAGTCCTTTTCATCTGTAGTCACATTTTACCTATGTCGGGTGAGTGTGGTCCTCGCCTTCCCCTCGTGTGGTAGGAAAATATTCTTCGGAAATGCATTTCTTCTCCCCCGCAGCGCTTCCACACTGTTTGTCACCACCTGGAGTTCCAGAAACCACCCGCATTCCGGTGGAATGCCTAGGGAACGAACAAGATGCCGGGGTGATATCCGAGAAGTGGAAGATGATCATCTCGCGAATAGGGGACGTTTGTTTGCATATCCTCCTTTTCTTTCGCAGTTGTGGCATGAAATGAGCTCCGTGTTATTGAGAAGGTGACGAATGATGGAGGGGTCTGGAGAAGTTCCTCCCTTCTTTTCTCCTATGATAATACAATCAAATCTGGAGAAGTCTCGATTTCGTGTGAACCACAAGTTTTTTCTATATTGCGAAAATCACAAATATTATTTTTTAAATCATGTATTTTTTATGTGCTTTGTATTACAGTTTTAAAATATATATCTTTAAAATGCTTAATATTAAGAACCCTAATGCATTTCCTTTTTTTTTATGATCATATGCAAAATTGACTGGTGATTAGCTCAATAGGTATTGGATTCGAAACCCACCTTGGTTGTAGATATTTTTTAATGTACGGAATGCACATTTTTAAACTGTAAGTTCTCACTGAATAAAGCTGAACTGAAAGCTAAGTGATTAACTTTGGCATTAAAGTCTATAGCTGGTGAGTTTAATTATCATGTATTAGATGCTTATCATTAATTAGATGCTTATAGTTTTTCAGAATCCACTTTAATCTGTAGATTCCGGTCAAAATAGTCATCGTGTTCAAGAAGTAATTATAGAAAGGTAAATGACCCCCCCCCCAAAGAAAAAACAAAAACAAAAAAGAAACTGAATCTTGTTTAATATGTTTTTGTAAAGTACAGTTAAGATGTGATTTGAATGACGAATTCAACATTTTCGATAATAAGAAACTTATATAAAAACAGAGAGGTTGATGAAAATTATGTTTTATTTTATAAAATATAATAAGTGTACTATTCTTAATGATATTTATTCATTGAATCGAACCTTTTCAATTATAAGCCTGTTGGGTTAAACAATTCATTTTATGCAATTCGATGATTCCGCTATTCGCTCTTAAAAAATCGAGACAATTTTAATCGACTCATTACGTATACGTTTTTCTCTTGGAATTTGTTGGTTTCTGATTGAAATTTTTTTTCAAATAGCCTTTTTCTTTTCCGTTTCGTTCATTTTTCAATTCGTCGCATTAAAAAAGTCCAAAATTACACTAGACTCAAAATAGTGTTTTTTAAACTTTTTGCAAAAAATGAGTATATTTTACTCTATTTTGTCTATAATTTTACTGTCACTATTCAACTTGAACGTAAATTTCTAAAAATAGCCTTGTTTTCCGGTTTTTCATTTTGTCGTATCAAGAAACGTGGCGTTTATCTTGGATCTTTCTTATTAATGATATTATTCTCATTATATGATACCCAGAATCTCATTGACAAAGATTTCTCTTGTCCTCACAAAATGGTGCTCATAGATAGAAATGTACACATTTTTGGAGTATACAATATATTCTTTCTCCTTCCCATTGCAATTTGTTCAATATTATTTGAAGAACACGAAAAGAATCTGATTCTTTTCGTGTTCTTCAAATAATAATATAATAATAAGAATAATAATAAATTATAGTATTAACTGTAGAATTTTCAAATATTAAATAATGAGTGTTTTCAACACGACGATCTACAACTGAATCAATTATCTAATCCATATCTTCTTGACATTATGCTACCGTTTTCTTACATGTTGTTTATAAGACTATTTGCCGCCCAACCTGTCTAGTGGTTAGCGTACCTGACTACAGATGGGTGGGACCTGGGTTCGAATCCTGGCTAGGGCATGGATGTACTTTCTCTCTCTTTCTTTCTTGTCTTTGTCCTTTCTTTGTGTGTGAATGGCTGCCTACCCTATAAACTGGTATCTATGGCACGTGTGTACTGAGGAAGTCGGACTCCACACCAAATATGGTTCAGTTGGAAAAGTGGAGCAGCGCACCCCATGTGGCCAGCCTGGCCGGCACACGACAACAACAACATAAGATTATTTAAACATCAATTATCAGTCTAAAGTAGTTGAGTTGGAAATATTTTTATTAAAATAATGCAATTTCTCTTTTAACTGAATTACCGTTCTCTAATTATATGAAAAACAAAAAATACTCTTACTGTTCCATCTTCAGTTGATAATGCACCGTTACTTCAGGTATTTCGACATTTTTGGTTTAAAAAACTTTTGCGTCCCTATATAACTGCAGTATTTGGAGTAAATGTCATGGCGTTTGACATATTAAAAAATTTTAGCAGTGCTGTATTTCTTCCAATATGGTGTTTATACGCACTTTAAATAGATAGAATAATTTAATTAGAATTGGTTACGATTTGAATAAGTTAATTGTAACATTTTTATCATTTGTGGTGCTTTTTTTGCATAGAGAAATTCATTTTAACAAAAAATTTTTCATGCACATTGTAAAATTAATTTTTAAAATAATATCTGGATTTTTCCAAAGGAAGGACTCAATTTTTGTTTCTTAAATTTTTGCCTTTTGTTTTGAAAGGGTTCGTTAGTCACTTTTTTTACACGTGATACTTTATTTGGGGAATAACTTTCAAAACTATTATTTCAAGATTTTATGTTCTATTATATATTTAATTTTTGTTAGTTTAAATATTGAAAAAGCAGCTTTTAACAGATTAAAAAAAGATTGAAGCAATTATGAAATATGCAATTAAATTTTTTAATTAACTACATTCTTTTAATTCTTTTATTTAAGAAAAATGACATGGATTACTACAAGTTCCTTGCAAATTAAAAGTTAAATCCATTCGACGAATATATATATATATATATATATATATATATAATTAAGTATGCGTAATTCTCTAATTAACTCATTTTATTATAATATAATTTTCTAATCAACTCATATCAAAGAAATGAATTCGTAAATCATTAAATGTTTTTAATAAAAATTAAAAAATATTTTTCCATGCTTAGCGAAAGAAGCCTGTGGTTAATAAATTTCTCCAATGAAAAATGATTTTTTATTTTGACAATCCGAAGTGTTATTAAGTATAAACATTTTGTATTGAAATAATGTTTTATTTAAATGCATTTATAATCCTATTTCTTGATTCTTTACGTGCAAAGTATGTTTATAGTTAATTTTCCCTCTTAAAATGTTTGCATTTCAAATGTGGTGTTTTTATGGTTTCATAACGTCAACTAAAGTTTCATAGCAAATTATTCACATCGGACTCGCATCTCAGATCACGGTTAAAGTATATACAGTCATAGTAATCGTGATCTCGATTCATTTCCAAATACCTTTTTCTACCGATCAAAGCCTCTGATCACCAATTTGTCGTATCGCAATTTTGAGTTCAAGTGGTGAGGTCGATACGTGAGTTGCCGCTTTCCTCTTCACGCCGCAAAAGCCCAGGGAGATTATATCATGCAGAATTTTTAATGTCCATAGGCTCTTGCAGTAGAAAGGTCTACAGCTGGATAAAGTGTCGAACCAACTATCTTTCAAATAAAAGAAGGATACCTCTCCTCGCTACCCAAAAAATGTGTTCGCGTGTCTTGTTTACATTTTATGTTAATGAAGACAAAAATATTTTTTTCGCAAATGTGAGCTTACTCCAGAGCATTGCCAATCTTCATGTAGAAACTTATGGATTTTAGATTTTAAAATTACTGTGTGTGTGCATTAACGTACAAAATGTCGTACGCTGCACACACACACGTTACTAAAACTACTCTATTTAATATTTATTTTTCCATTGTGTGTGGTTCTAATCAAGAGCTCGTGGGTTCGATTTTTTCCTCGAACGTATATTTTTGTAATGGGTTCGGAATTCTTTTCAAATTGTATGTCCCGTTCGTAAAAACCCACTTATCCGAAAAAATAACCGTAACGAAACCAAACTTCTGATAAACTTACGCACTTGAAGTTAGCTATTTTAGACCCTTTTTTCTTTAAAAATGATGAAAACTGAGCAATTCAACAAAAAAATTACATTTTAAAAGTTAAGAATCTAATAATTTTTAATATTAATCACATACGTATCTTATCGTATTTACACATTGCTTCTAATTTTTTTTGCGTGTTGTATTAATTAAGGGTATTTTATACTTTGTTTTTTCATATTCAGCATTAATAAAGTTCCTGAATACCTATCTTTATATTGTTGTCATATGTCAAATAGAATCTGCGATGCTTTAGAAATTATCATTTAAATATTTTTTGTTTTAACTCTGGTGCTATATCCTTGTGATTTGAACGTCAGTCTAGGAAAAAAAGGGGGAAAAAATAATAAAAAAAAATAGATAAAAATAAAAATATCTAAACAGTTTGAATACCTAACTTTCTTGTCTTCGATTAAATAGTTGTAGTGAGTAGGATTCTTACTTTGGGGATGAATACTTTCGGAGTCTTTTTTAAATTGTAGATCATGATCAAAGTAAGAATCATGTGGAAAAAGCTGCGACAAACATAAAAGCCTAGTCAAACTTTGAAAAACTTCAATTTTAATGTTAATTTGCGCATATTAACCATAAATTGTGTAAGGAAACATAATATTGAGCTTTTTGTGGCAATGTGTTGTATGCAATGTTTGCAAGCATTTAGAGATTTCAAAGAAGTCAAAACCTATTGCTTTTCTTTCTACTTACAAGAATTATAATGGTTTGTACCTATGTTTGGATCAAAAGATTGTTTGTCTCTGAGTAGTCACTTTGCTTGCGAAAGAGTTATTCAACCTAAACTTATAATTAATGTGTATTCCGAAACTAGGCAAACATCTACATCCAAAGAACTCAGAAGTATTTGAATTGACGGTTAAAGCGCTAACCATTCAACTGCTATCTCGAAGTGTGCTGCAAAAGAGAAAATCGGAAAATTTGTAAGCAGATAACCTGATAATGTTGGGTCAATAAGGTGTTTTATAGTTTATGAATTCGATTTTTACCTTGGATGTGTTTATTTTTAGTTATCTATACTACTCTTTAAACAGTTATTTTGGTTTAATTTTAGTGTAAACAAAAATTAACCATAAATCAGTAAATAGAATCTGACAAATATCCTTTCATGGTTTCATTGTGATCTAGTGGTAAGACAGCACTTCTCGAAGCATAAGATCCTGGATTCGATCCCTACATCTGTTGAACAACGGGAGATGGTTGTTTGAGCTTATTCTTTCTTCATAATCTTGTTTCGGGGTGAGTGCTTGGGAGTTATCGGTTTCTTCTTTTGCGACACGTGAATGTGACTGATTATGTAAAGTTCGTTTGGGCAATTTACACAGTATCAAAAATATCCTTGTGTATTGGCTGAAATTTAATAGCTATATTTTGTTTGAGTGTTTGAATCGCGAAAATATGATCTTTCATTTCAGAGAGCATTGTCTGATCATCAGAGCATATTCAGCCTTTATTTGAAAATATATTTTACAAAAGTAAAGGTATTACATGATATGAGGATAATTATTTTAGGAACCCAAAATAAAATATTATATTATTGTAACTATACAAAAAATAAAATATTACATTATCGTTAGTTAGCTTTATGATCAAAATAATTGAAATTTAAAAAATTGTATTGCGTTAGGTGAGAAAAAGCTGTTAAATCTTTCGATTCAAATGATGTTGGTAAATTTTAAACAATCTTTTAATAAGAAGGAATTCTTGTGTTTAAAGAAGTGCGTCATGATATAGGAGTGAGACTTAAAAAATGTATTTATGTGTACCTATTTTATACATATCGAGAATATCTACAATATAACGATCAGTTATGAATTCCTGTGTGTATGCTTAGTCATCTTTTATCATAGATGCAAGTTTTGCCGATCGTGGTCAAGGATATGTTTTAAAAAATGTGCTATTTTCATATTCATATAATTACTTCTAAAACAAACTATTTCTTAATTATTTTGCATCAAATTTAATTAATTCCTCATTTGTAGAATCCATTGAGTACATTTCTAAGTTTCTGCTTAAAAAGTTAACGTAAATACGTTGAAAGTTTATTTGGCGCGAAAGAAAGGACATTTTAGTTTGGCATCTGTTACCAGTCCCCATACATTCAATTTAGGAGATAAATCTTTTATAAAGTCTGCGATAAATTTTTTTAAAATTTTTAATTCCAGATAATTAAACTTTTATAGTCGAATTTAAGTTCGAAGATAACTCAAGCTTCTTCAGATAATGGGATGTTTTGTATGCCCATTGGCTTGTTGTGAGTGATAAATTTTTACTATTTTTCTTGTTTGATGTTTATACTATTCTGAGTGACCTAAAAAGTGTTCTGTTACAATTTGCTTAGGTTTACTCGTAAATTTGACACAATTATTGTTCATTTTTTATATTTTCATTTAATCAACTATTTTTCAAAATTATTTCTTTGATCCCTTGCTATAGTGTTGCTTTAGGCTGCGTGATGACAGTCACATTAAACTTAACAATTAAACTGCATTCCAAATAAAAGTTAAATTCCATGTATGATAAAATGATCAACGTGAAAAAGAATACCTATAAGATGGGCATATATTTTAATTTATTTTATTCATAATTTTTCTCATAAAAGTAATTCAACTATTTGGGCACCGTGTAATGACTAGCTGCTGAAAATCGTTGAAATTTATTTTTGGATATGCATTTCTATATTTGTTTGTTGCACAGAAATGAAATTTCGAGAGATGTATGCTCTATTACAACTTCTCAAAGTAAAAAACCTAGTAGACCTCTAAGCCTCACACCTACAAATAAACTCACAGAAACACAACATAACACCCATCTTATTCATCAATAATGGATTCGGACCGATGACTTTTCATTTCCTGAAGTGAGATCCGAGTATAGTGAGATCCCAGTAACAGAAAATAAATAAGGAGCTCACATTATTTACGAAGGTACTGTGAGTGTAACGGTACCAAGGGAGAACACGTAAGAACTCATTTTGCAATTAATTGGATAAGTGTTTAGGAATATTAAGTAAAATTTTAAGCAATTATTCTTTATCTTAAATCTAATGAAATAATTTAAGAGTTGTTTACCCTTTTAAAGTTTCTGAATAGATAGTTGAGTTTAAATACAACTTCCTTGTTATAAGTTGTATTTGAATACCATGAAATTATAGCTTATATTATGCATTACAAATTAGATTTTCTGTGAAAGAAGCGTTTTGTATGATCAATTTCTTGCTTCTCGTATTTTAAATGGAACCAGACCTGGTCAGTTTCGAATCATCTGAATTTTACATGTTATGTAGTCAATCGTAAATGCTAGCAGATTAGAAGCTATATATTGTGGATTACATCTAATAAGTTTTTATTTCTAGTCGCAATTCTTTTTTTAAATTATAATATTGAATTATTCGTTATAATTTATCTTTAATATTAATTTTAATGCTAAAGTCTAGCTATTTGGTAGTTATTGTTTTTTAAAATTTTTATTCGAATATGGTGATACATATTAATACGAAATTGAAATTACACTGATAGTGAAATTTTATTTTTCTCCAGTGCATGTAAATTTTATTTATTATTAATCTAATCTTTATTAATAATTCAATATGATATTTATTTATTACATTTAAGAAATTTTTTTGCTTCAGTTTCGTTAGTTTCTTTTTTTCCCCCTATACATTTACTTTTAAAATTTATTTATAATAAATATAATGAAAACATTATTTTTCATTTACATTTATTAACCATAATAAATGTATATGAAAAAAATTTTTCAAAATTTTTATTGCCTTAATTTATTTAGTAATCATAGAAATTCTTTGTTCAGAAAGGTCCGGAAGAAATAAATTACTTTCGTGTAAATTCATGAAATTTTTCCTGAATTTTTTCTTTGAAAGATTGTATAAGATTTTCTACTTCAAACTCTGTTGGTTTTCTTCATATTTATTTTAAAATACAAATTTATGATTTTGAGTCAGCATTCATTTTTTTCTATGTTTTATTTAACTCTCAGAGAAATAAATAGATGGCGCTCCTTGTTTATTTTCTGTTTTGTTACGATATGCATGTGCGTGCCGGTCAATTATGTCATCTGCATGTTTTGGTTTTATTCATTGTATTTATAACCTGAATAGGATTTTCCATGTGGTTGGAGAAGGAAAATAACAAAATGACTCTTGTTGTGTGTTTTATTTCGGACAAGGGGAAAGTGAGTCGACTGATGTTTACATTTACAAAATTTTTTTAAAATTAGAAATGTAGTGTAATGGTCAGATTTGCCTGAAAAGGATGGAGAATATTTCCCGTTTTTATTTTTCTGTGTTTTATTCTTATTGACTTTTATTCTATTATTTTTATTATTGCATTATTCTTATTAACATATTGTTAAAGAAATTAATTTCTGACTAAAGATTCTCTCTAATTTAAGGTGTAATGCCCTGAAATGGAGTGAAAATTAAAAAAGGTCATTAGTAATATCCATAAATATATTTGAGAAGAAATTTTAATAATTTTTGCTTAGTTTATTTCTTTAGCTTGATATAGCATGTGCATAAAAATAATGAGATCATTAGTAATATCTATGAATATAGTTGAAAAGAATTCTGAATATTTTTTTATTTAATATATTTTTTTAATATATGTGTTTTAATATATTAATAATGTGATAATAAGCTAAATGCGTAATTTTAATTATTATTATGCTTAAATTTTCTTCATGAATGCAAATGTGAAAAATTTATATTAATATTTTATTAGAATATATATATATATATATTATATATATTCATTATTTTTCTGAACATTTTAAAAATTTTGTTTCGTAAAATTTTTTGTTTGATGTATAAAATAATTAATTACTATCTTATATTCGGAACTTATGTATTATGAAGACTACCTATATATGTCACCAAGACTGGAGAACAGAAAAAGTGACCTTCATATATTTGACACATTAATAGACAGCTTAACAGTCAAGAGATTATATTGTTAATCATTTTAACATCTCAAAAAGTTATACATGCTAGACTTTTCTATAAAAGTTAACTGGTACTCTTTGATTTTTTTTATGATGTTTTTTACTCCAAAGTAGGCACTAAGATGTTAGTGGCAATCCTAAAATTATTCAGTAACAGTGCTGAAAATGCTAGGTTTACTAGAAAATAAATTTTCTTGTCAAAGCAAGGGGTACTCATTTCTGCATCAAAATTTTTCATTGATTTCAAAATTAGAATATTGCATATCATGAGGGAGGGGATTCTTAAGCATCTATTGGATGCTTGGTAATTTAACAGATATGCAAGTATAAGCAGAAAGACTATCTTTCTTTATTCAGTGGTAATTGAGAGAGATCTTCCACTTCAATAAACTTGGTCTTACCAGTGGATGTGAATAAAATGAAGTATATTTGATCTAACATCAATAAATTTATTATCATTTATTATAGGTGAATCGAGTTCCTCTGGTTCCTTCCAATCATGGTCCTTCCTCTCTTTCACTCATGATGTACAATTCAGATTTTCAGCCTCCACCTGCTCACATAGGAATATCTCCTGTCCATGTTGATCCAAAGACTGGTAATTTATGCTTTTGCTTAATTCTTCTTGCATAAGATTGTATGAGATACATTTATCCCTATTTCAATAGCAAATGTATCCAAATAATAAACTATTTTTAATGTGTTTTACTTTTTTATTTTATTTATTATTTTTTATTTTTCATTTTTACATTTGTAATATTTCAATATTTGAGACATGATTGTTGCTTTTCTTTTTTAAATTAATTATTTGAATATATCCATAACTTGATTCTCGTAAATACAAAGAAATAATTTTATTCACATAAAGACAATTATTATAGTTGTCAGTGATTAGATTTTCTAGTACCTTTGCTTGTTTCAAGACTAATATTTTTCTTTTAACATCATGAAAACTTTCATTCTTATTGATGAAAATAAAGTGGATCTTTTAAAATTATTATTATTAAAGATATAATTTTTTAATTATGTCAATGCAGTTAAAAAAATTTTTTTGATAAAAAATAAATTATTTTTCTTCTTAGTGAATATCAAATTTTTTGTACAAAACTTTTGTACTGAATACAAATTTCTCAGGAAGAGTAGATATCATGCATCTTAAAGGAGGATTATATTTTTTCCATCAAATAAATTTGATTAGTTTATAGTGAAATGGTTTTTTAAATTGAAAAAAGTCTAAATATTAAAGTGAAATTATTTTCTACAATTTGAATTGGAATTGTGTATATACTATTATGGATAAATATTTTGTCTTTCATTCAAGAATTGTAATTAATTATATTTTTATTTGTTATAATTTGTTTTAAAAGAAGATTATTAAAATATCATTACTTTTTATTATTCTGGAAATATTTTTCTTACATTTTTATTGATTTGTATAGCTTCTTGCTTAAGAAATTTTTTTTTTTGCTGAATTTTAGTTTATTAAAACAAAGGATCTTTTAGATTTGCTTATGGAATATTTTTTGAGATTTAAAAAAAAAAAAAAAATATATATTCCAAAAGCAAATCTAAAAATCTCTTGCATAAAATTTGGAATTGTCATTTCTATATTTTTTAATAAACTTTTAAAGAAATAGTAATAATATATTTTTATCATAGGTATTAGGACTCCAGTATACCCATTACCTCCTACAAGTCAATTTCCTCCTCCTGTTTTTAGTCCTGATTTTACCCAACAATTTCCATGGTAAGATTGTATTATTATTTTATGAAATAAAAAAATGTATACTTTCATGCCATAAATTATGCTAGAGGTTATTTTTTGTGGGTGGGACATTCTGTCAGCTTTTTAAATGATGAACTGTAGCACTTGAGTTAGTGTTCTAGCCTACAGTTGCACAATTTATTGGTTTGCTTCTCATCTAGGGAGTTGATATCAGAGTTCAGTATGAACTCTCAATGTGTTGGTATCATGTAGACTTGATATCAACCCATGTAGTGGTTTGAATCTACTTTATTACCAGAGCTCACCAATTTGGTTCAAGTTATGTGTAAAAGATAATAAAGAGTCAAACGAATGCTTGTGATGTGTGGAATTTTATTCTCTATTATTTTGTATTTTTATTGTATTATAATCTTAACCTAACCATATTGCGTATTAAATCTATATAACAAGATTATTTAATTATAAAACATATTAACATGGTTATTTAACTTTCAGTATTTAAGTATATTAATTTTGTTCAATATAATAGAAAAAATAGTTGAAAAATAACTTTAAAATATGCGAGAAATTTTTTTTTTATTTCAGAAAATCTTTACTGTATGCTTATTATCTATTTATACAAAATAATTTGTTCAAATTAATAAAATAAGAATAAAATATTTCCGCATACCATTTTTAGTACTGTTTTTTCATTCAAATGTATTGTTTTTAATTTCGTAAATTATCTCTTTAAAAATATTAGGAAAAGAAATCGGTTGATTGCTTTTAGTATATAAACCAAAAACATTGTTAAATAAATTGGTATTGCAAGTCAAGTATTAATATTTAACATGCATGAATATTTTAAATAAGTAAAATTTTTAATGCTATAGTTGGGAAAAAAATTTCAGTGTTTGCTTTTTTGTTGAAAGAGATGCACACATTTTTATATGACTCGTCTTTTCCAAATTTGAAATATGATTATTTTTAAAAGAGCCCTGAAAATTCCTAGAAATAATGAATTAATTCCTAAAAATGTTTCATTTTTTCTTCAGACATCAATATTTTTGTTAGAAAACATTTTATATTTTTTTTATATATATTTCAATTTCTGATTAGATGACATATAGAGAGAATTTAAATATTTGAAATAACGACAACTTTTTATGTGTTGAAATTGAGTGATATAAGCAAAGTTATTGTAAATATAAGCAACAAACAGATATTTGAATTTTTTAAAATTCAACACCTTTTTAATAAGACAAAAAGAGTTTATTTAAAAGCTTTTATCACAATATTCTGATTCCCATGTTTTTCCAGTTTAGATATTTCAACTGTGAAGAATAACAAATCAAATAATTTAAATTAAATACCGAAGCTTCTTTAGTCATTGTCCAAATTATGTCTAATGCACCTATGGTTAACATATTAGAATATGACTCTGTTTTTAAAGAATTTTGTAGTTTTACTGAAAAGTTGAACTTATTAAAACCATTTTGACAATTCATAAATGGTATGGATGGTTTTTAATGATTTAAATTTAGTATATTGCAGCATTCATATCACATCTGAAACATAGAGGTCAGCAATATAATACATTAAGATTTATTTTGTTTTATTTTTAGAATCAAAAACAAATATCACTTATATTTAAAAGAACAAAAATTTAAAATTAGGATAATCTATAATAGTTGAAAAATGCAAAACTCTCCATCTAAAATTAAACTTTAAAATTAGAAAAATTTTGAGAAAATGTGAATGTGATTGAAAAATTTATTATAGTGTGTTAAAGAAGCTAAAAAGATATGTATTTGAAGTCAAAATACATATCTTGAAGTTCTAAATAACATGTATTGTAAATCGTGATTAAAGATTTAATTGAATCATTATTGAAGGTTAAAAAATCAAAAATTGCCATTAATAGTGAAGTGAAAGAAAGTTTTGCAGTTTGAAAATTGGTATTCAGCTAAGGAAACTATATATGTATGATATATAATGTGTATTGAATAATTAAATAGATAAGTCTACTGTACAAATATGTAATGCTCTTTTAATTTAAAAAGAATTTAAAAACAAAAATTACCAATGATTAAAAAGAATAAAGAATTAATTTAAATTAATATTTTATGTAGTAATGATAATTTTCATTATTATCTTCACAGTTCTGCTTAAATATTCAACTTTTAACAGGAATTATTTGTATAAATCTTTTGAATACACAAAAATAAAGAATAAAAATGCAACAAATTAAAAAAAAAAATTCTTGCAATATCTGTTTACAGTATGTGAGTGATTAATATAAAGATATTTAAAAATTTTGTACCATAGATTCAATTAATGTTTTTGAAATAAAGTTTAATTTCGAATCTAATGTATATCAGAATTATTCATGTTAGTTTTTACTAATATTTATGTTCACCATTTTTTAAAAATATAATTGAAAAATAATGATGTGTACATATTTATACTTGAATAAAAATAATTAATAGAAATATATTTAACTTGTTAATATCAGCACCGACTGAAAAAAATTAATAATACTTGAGAAAAGTTTCTTGAAACACCTGAAATTTGTTTATAGATAATTTGCATGAACTGTAGTGGCAGATATGTTACAAATTTAAATAAAATCGAAGGAGATAAAGTTACCCAATTTTAGTTATGATAGTTATTGTCTTTATTATGCATATTTCATTTTTTAACATTGATTAAAATACAAAATATTTAATGAAAACGTAATTTCATTCATGCAAATTTTATATATCAATGTTTATTTTTAAATGTTTCATATTTTATTATCATTTTATAAATTAATTCAATCTATGTATGCGGAAAAAAAAAACAATGAATGTGCTCTTTTTTCTTTCAAAATATATATTGTCACTTTGATAAAATACACTAGTTTATATTTTAAATTTATGGGACTCTTATGAAATTCATTGTATATTCTTTTTAATTTTCTCAGTAAATGTTTCAATTTTATATAGTAAGTATTTAAACCTTAGCGTTATCATCTAATTAATTATTTTTTAGTTATAATATGTAAAGTCTCTTTTATTTAAATTTAA
>JAPDSC010022330.1:24229-40637 GCA_026290005.1 Latrodectus geometricus | reverse complement strand
TGTTTAAATTGAAGTTCTAACTCTTGTGTTCATGTCTAAATGGATAAATTTTCCTTCTTTACAAGTGTGTATAAGATTTTTATGTTTGTATCTAATCTTTATTAAATATCACATTCTTTGTATTTTTAATATGCCCTTCTACTAAAACTTATAAAACTTTGCAAATCTTTACTGGAAATCTGCTAATTCTGTTACTCATGGCAATTTTAAAATGATATGTTATCTATATATTTGATGCTTTGTGATGGTATGTTTATTCTTAACATATTAGTAGTTTATACATTACCAGAATTTATAATTATTAATATAATATTGTTTGATTTATTTTATAGGCCTCATCATTCTGTATATTCATTTTCACCTGGTTTCCGGTCACCACCTTATCCCCCACCATTTTCTCATGCTAATCACCTGTCTAGTAAGTTTTCTACACCAACATTAGCATCCTCTCATCCTGTCATTTTGCCTAGCATCAACCATCATTCTCTAGTGGGACCAAAGATAGATTCTTCCAATCCTCAAGATTCTCGGTAACTTTATTAAAAAATTTTTTAGAGAAAAATTATTAATGTAAACATTAATTGTAATTGTAATGTTAAGTTCCTACAATGTAATTATAAACCAAACTCAGTGTAATGTTAGAAAAAAAAAATTACAGATAAATTTTTAAAGCAAAATTTACAATATTTTAAAATTTATGAAAATTATTGAAGCATTAAAAAAAATAATTTGAAATTTTCCTTTATGTACACATTTAAAACTTTTATTGCTTCATAAAATTAAAATAAGTTGCTGTAGTTAGATTTAAAAAAAATGAGAAATTTACTTGAAAAAAAAATTATTCCTGTTTAACAAGCAAGATAGGTTTTATTGTGATATGTTATGTATGAGGTAAATGTGCACTATATATTCATTTCTTTATTATAATTTCTCTACTGTTTCAACTTTTTAAATTTTATTGCCTTATGGGAGAAACAGTGATAATAAAATAGAATATTGTCTGTAAACAAACGTAATTTATAAAAATTATTGTATCCTGTCATGCAAAGTATATTAATATTTTTATTATTTATGTTTAATCAAAATCAACTTTCATTTTTACATAGATAACTTAATCACTAATTAAATTATTTAATTAAAGTTGTAAGATACATATTAATGTATAAAGTTTGCTGAGCTATAATGTTGTGTTTTCATTCTGAAAATCAGTGA
Source organism: Latrodectus geometricus (assembly GCA_026290005.1). Lineage (NCBI taxonomy): Eukaryota > Metazoa > Arthropoda > Arachnida > Araneae > Theridiidae > Latrodectus > Latrodectus geometricus. The sequence goes on along the minus strand of JAPDSC010022330.1, from coordinate 39,425 downwards.
AAGCTAAAATAATTGCAGTTCATTAATCTTAAAAATAAGTTGTGTTAAATTTTTTGTTTGATTGATATGAAACAAGGAAATACAGTGGCATCTGATAAAACATAAATCACATATTCATTGATTTATGTATGCAAAAAATAAACCACTTTCTTTCCTTGATTTTTTAAAATTTATTTCAAAAATACTATGCACAGTTACCTGTGCAATTATTCTTCCAGATCACTTACTCAAGTAACTCATAATCAGAGTCACAACAATTCCATCAATTCATTATCTCGCCAGAATCAAAAGAGTGAAGTCTCTTCTGATCAAAGCAATGCTGAAAAGAAAGATCACATCAAGAAACCTTTGAATGCATTTATGCTGTTCATGAAAGAGCAGCGTGCAAAGGTGGTAGAAGAATGTGCTCTTAAAGAAAGTGCTGCAATCAATCAGTTGCTTGGTAAAAAGGTAAATTCACTTGATTTTAAATCAGATTGAGTTATTTACTTATTTTAGCAACAGTTTGAGACTAAGTTTTAAAGCCATATTTTATCAATATAATAATTTTTTACCAATTTAATAATAAACAATTATTAAAATATTTATATTGTAATTTTTTAATAAAAATATTTTTAACTATTTATATTACAAATAAAAGGAATATTTATTAATACTTTAAGATTGGGATTCAAAACTTACTTACATTATGTAATCATAAAATTCTGAAATTTAAAATGTCTCTATACATTGCAATTCAAGTATGAACTAAGTGAAGACTCATTTAGTGGTTTACAATTGCATTTTTTTACTATTCATATTGTTTATATATAATGGCTCAATATATTTAACTTCAAATGTCTTTCTTAATAATCAGCTTAGTATGAGAAAAAGTATATGCAATTTAGTTAATGAATTTGTGAAACATGAGGATTCTTACTGAATCATTCTGCACCAATATATAAATCCAAAGTATGTAATTTCTGGTGGTTATTTGTTTGATATTCTTTATTATGTGATATGGTTTCCAAAAAAAAAAAAAAAAAAAAAAAAAAAAAAACTGTTTCATTAACTACTTAGAGCTATATATGATCTAAGATATATCTTGAAAATTGCTTCTGCTGAATTGGTTACTGAATGGTTAGTACTCAGGCATTAGGTTCAACTATTCTTAATTTTGATTTCCATTTATGCTTTGAGTGTTTAGTGTTTGGAATCCACTGTAAAATGTAGATTTTATCTTATTATCTTCCATGTGTAAAAAATGAACATTGAACGACAACCAAGTTAAACTACTGGAAAAAAAAAATTCTTGCTTATGAAGAGTGTTTGAGGATATAAAACATGGGCTTATTCATCGCACTAGATAATTTTATTTATAAATTCATAGAAATTATATATATATGTTACAGTAAAAGTGATTAATCAATGATTATGTATAATAATGAGTAATTATACACAATTCCCATAGAACTTGGTAAATTTGATAAATTATTGAATATATGTATCTTTTACTACTTAATGTATTTAGTCCCCAACTCAATGGAGGTTGTGATAAATTCTGATTATTTTGCAGAAAAATGTTATTTTAATTTGAAAAAGTATTTTAAAGCAATATTAAACCTTTTTTAACAATTTAAAAAACATCATAATGATTTGAAATAAAACTTCTAATCTAGAAGTATCTTTCAATTTAAAAATTTAAATAACAGTGTCTCTTTTGAATGCTCATTTTAAAAAAATATTTAAAAACAAATGTATTAGATAATAGCACAAATTATATATCTTCAAAGAGATGAATCAGAGATGCAAGTCTATTTAACTGATATGTATTTGCAATGATAAAGATTTCTAATTTACATTTGAATATCAAGACTACGTTACAAAATTTATACAGTGGAATTTTTTAAAAAGACATGTACAGAAATTATACTCTTTTTAAATGACATTTTTTTCATATTTGGGGTTTTCAATACACTTTAAAGTGATAAAGATCTTATGTTCAGTAATCAGATCATGAAAGAAGCTTGTGAAATGTGGTTGAATTTGCAGGTTTTACATGAAAAATCCAGACACAGCCAAATTACTATTTGGTTCAGTATGAAAATCAAGATATTGGAAATATGTTCTTTGTTGGAAAGCAATAAAACTATTAAATGGTCCAAAGGAATATATTTTGTAAGACTTATTGTAAATATGTCATTTGATGCAGTTATCAAGTGCATTTCTTATGAAGAAATATTTGTGGAATACCTTTAAAAACTTGTAAGTTAAAACAGTTTCTTTCCCAAATGATTCTTTCAAATATCTTAGAATTGAAAAACTATCGAATGCACATCTAATAAGTGTAAGAGTAAAAAAACTTGGAAAATTGTTTAATTCTAAATGTTATAATGTTCTAATATCTAAATAGGTAAACTTGCAAGTAAATATAAATACATTTTTTGAATATAGATATAGGTTTCTTTAATATAGAAATGATTTTATAAATTCTAATAATCTAAATCGTTTTGTTTTTCAAGGTCTTTTAATTAACAAAACATAAAAATTACCTAAGAACACATGTAACTTAACATTTATGTTTTATATTGAAAGTTTAGATAAAAAAAAAATATTAACTGAAATAAAAAGCTAGACTTTATTTTACTTTTAGCAATTGTGATCATTTTGTATTTTCAATACCTTTAATGTAATATATCACATATAACTTATGTTACCTAATACATCTGCCTTAAAATATCTACTGAAATGAATGTACAAAAAAGCAACTGTTATTTAAGTTTTTAATTTGAAAGATAATTGTAAGTTTTATTGTATGCCATCATGATGTTCTTAATAACAAAATGCTTAATATTGCTTGAAATTATTTATTTTTTTGAATTGAAATAACATTTTTTTTTATGTAATATAGTATCTACAAAATAATCTGTGAATTTATCACATTCCCTATTATGAGGTGGATATTATATATATTTACTTGTAATAAATATTCAATAATCATATTTACCAAGTTTAGTGGGAATTATGTTTAGTGGTTATTATTTATAATCATGAAATTAATGACTTTAAGCATAACACACACACATAAATATATGTATATATATAATATTTAATACTTTTATAATACTAAAATATATGTGAGTTTCTTGATAAAAATTGAAAAATTATGTATAATATTAAATTTTTCAAATCAGGTATCAACTTCCAATGAGTATACCAAGTAAAAAAAGGTTAATTTTAAATGAATATCATTTTATGAACATAAAACAACAAAAGTATATTACTGTGTTAAATTTTAAAATTACAATTATTCTTTTGTGTATACATAGTTTTCTATGTTAAATTGCTTTTATGATTAATGGCGATAATTATATATTAAGCAATATCTTTATTTTTCATGTATTCTTCAGATATTGATTTTAGAGATGTATTTATCAATTGATAGATATTATTGCTTAATTAAATATTGTATTAAATAGAAATCTTATGTATCATAGGAGTTTTACGGTTTTTTTTTTTTTTTTTTTTTTTTTTGCTTTTAGAGATAATTTGTTAATATCAATGAACTCGAGCTTTAATGTGATAGCTGCTGTAAGGTTAACATAATTTCTCATGAATTTATTTATTGTATCATTACTTACAAATTTGTATGAAGTTATACACAATCATCATTCTTCTCCTTTAATTTTATAACTGAATGTAGAGATCATGAAGTCCTTGTAAATATATTATCAAAATCTTGTAACACAAATTTAATATCGGATAAATTATGAAAGAGTATCTGATAGAAGAAATTGTATATATTTCAGTATGTGAAATCAAAGTTTACATATAATTGATAGTACTAATAGAACTCTTGATAGTGGCCAATAATATCAATTTTTTTTATAAACATTATTTCAGTTAGGTATTTCATAAGTTTTAATTCTTGTAGTATGAATCGTGTTTTATGTGTAAAATTTTTGTCTTTTTGCTTAAATAATTATGTTTTAAACCTTTGTGCATATGTAAATCCATATGCATGAATAAAATTAAATAAGATAAAAAACTCACACAGGAAACTGTTTAAGCTTGTCTGAAATGTAAAATTAATCACACATAATATTTTGCAGTGCATTTTTTTATTGTTATTTTTTAATATAATAGCATTTAATATAAAAATGTGTGTATAGTTACATCTTTATAGTGGATTAATTAGTTTTTTTCTCAATTTGAGTGTGCTCTATATGATAATAAATTAAATTCCAAATTTTTTGGCCTATATTTGATTATGATTTTATCTCTTCAATATGTTATTAATATATCTTATAGAAAAGGATAGATGAATAATGGTAATTTTATATTTAAAGGCTTTACTTTTCTTATAAATATGCATTGATTTTGTTTTAGATATTTTAATAAGTATGAAAAGGAAGATAAAATCTCAGTTTAACATTCTTTGTCATGAAATTCTCTCACATGTTAATAATTATATTGACATAAGATTTTTTATGGGAACAATGTTTTTGATGATTGTCTGGTATGTTATAGTGGCACAGTCTGTCACGTGAGGAGCAATCAAAATATTATGAATTAGCCAAAAAGGAACGCCAACTTCACATGCAATTGTACCCTGGCTGGACTGCCCGAGATAATTATGCTGTGAATGTGAAAAAGAAAAAGCGCAAAAGGGATAAGTCCCAGGAAGGAGGTGATTTTTACATTTTATGTCCATTGTAAATATTAAATGTATATTTTAATTAAGAAATCACTACTTTAATATGGGCTATGAAAAATTTTTGGATTGCATATAAAGTAACTGCAAACATTTGCATTGTGTAATAATTTATTATGCAGTTCTTATGTATGATAACCTTGTGGGTTATTATCTTATAGATAAAAATGAAATAAGTTTAATAAAAAGTTTTACAAGTAGATCAAATTTTCTGAATAAAAAGTTAATGAAAATTTATTGAGAAACTTTAAATGTTTTATTTTTAAAAAATGATTACTTAGTAAATTAGATAAATTACTGTCCTCTATCTACGATTTGTGTCACATTTATGTATTTGATGAGCTTGTTATGCCCAAGAGCAATACTAGAAAACTTTTAATGTTATTTTTTTATTTGGATGGATTTGAACAATATTTGGATGAAAGATCTCCATTTTTTTTTATTTAGCAATTAATTCATTCCTAATCCTATTCAATAAATTTCCAGATTTATTAGTATGATATTAAATTATTTTAAATAAAACTAATTTCTCTTTTTAAATCATTTGTGAAACTAAAATGTTGTATTTGTTATGAAATGTTTCGCATTTCTATTTTTATAAATTTCAATTTTTGTTTTATTTAATAATAATTTTATTTAAATAATTGAATTTATTTGTGCATGACTTAACCAGTATTTTGTTTGAAAATTCAAATATTTTTAATCAATATATAGTATTATTGCCATTAAGCTTATCAATAAAAAACACAAAAAGATTTTTCAAAACTATTGAATTAAAATTTTGATTTTTATTAAAAGTATTTTAATTATTAATTTTTTAATCACAATCTTTTATTTGAGATTGTTTAATATAAATAGGAATACACAACTTTATTTATGATGATGCATTTAAATTCATTAATACTGTTTGAAAATTTAGTAAGATGACTTATTTCTTATAATCTAATTATAAGCAGTAAGCTATAGCTTCAGTTTAGTTTCTTAAGTTACTTGTGTCACAAATGTACATATTAAATAAGTGAAATTATTATAATGTTTTTTCTGATAAAGTATTACTTTAGAAATATTAAAACATGAAGTTATCTTACATTGTTATATGTAAATAAAATGCTTATACATCTAATTTGGAAAATTTAAAATTTTTGAGGTAAAACATTTCATTTCATATAAGATTTTGTTGTTTAATGAGATACATAATTTAAAACAACATTACAAGTATTTACATACATAATTCAAAACAACATTACAAGCATCTCATTACAAGTACACATACATAATTCATTTCTGCAATTGTGTAACTTATCTTAAATAAAAATGTTTACCAATATACACAGTATCACAATTTTAAATAAGCTTAAAAATTTCATTATAAATTGTAAATAATTGCATAATAAATACATTATTTTAAGTAATTAATATTTCCATAATTTTAAAATTTATATTAATTGGTTACAATAAGTCAATCAATATAGAAAATCTCCTTGGTTAAAAGAAGAAAAAAGTATTATTAAAAATGTTTAAAAATATTTTTTATTTTAGTTGTTTGAAAATTAATATTTCCTTAAAGTTTGCTTAATCGAAGAAATATACTCCCATAATTTAATTTATGCTATATTAAAAGCACCACAGTAAAATTCTATTAATAACCACTTACAATCTATTAAAAACTTTGAAAAAATTAGTTTATTTTTTTTTAAATATTAGAAAAAAATAATAGGTAAATATTTATGTATATAGGTTAAGTAATTTGGAACTATGTAAAATAAAAATAGGTTAATCTTTTTAAAATCACAAGAATTATTATATAGAATTTTTAAATTATCATAAAAAAAAGTTCATGTGATGAAAAATATAAACTGAATTTTGCTATAATTCCTGATTGCACATTAAAAAAATGTTACTTGAAAAGTGTTTAAAATTAATAATAAGCTTGTAATAATTTGTAAAGAGAATTTCTAAACCATGATAAGAGTTTCTGTTGAAAAATTTAGTCTTTGTGTATGAGTCAGTTTTGTTGACATATTACTATATGTATAACAATGATTCTGTCCTATTGCTGCTTTGTGATTTTTGTAGATGGTTAATGTAAGTAATGTTTTTACTCAATTTAAATTGATTTTTTATGTTTAAACATGATTGATTTTTTAGAATAAGTTTATAGTAATAATATTAATACAAAAATTGACACTTTAGAAAAATTCATAAATAAGGTTAACAAAATGAAGTTTAGAATGTAAGTCCGTATTGAACTACTCTTGTATGAAAAATGATTAAGAAATGAACAAAATTGATGATATTGACAATCATTTTATGTAGTAAAATATCACATGATAAAATGTGCAGTGCATCTGTGCAGAAGAGTATTTTTATTTACTATCAGAATTTAATTTAAAAAAGTTTTATTTTAGAAATAATTCAAAACGTAAAATAAGCATTTATAAGATAATTCTCTTGAGTTCTTTCTATCATCTTAGATTGAATTAAGTGTATAATTGAGTTGGCAACTACAGCAAGATTTTTGAGATAAGTTTTTAATAATCTAATAACTTTTTAAAGGTTCTCTGTAATTAGCTATTTATTCTCATAAATTGCAAAATGAATTGCCTTTATATTTGTGATATTTACTTGGAAATTACTTTATAAAATTAAGAAGTTCTTCCAAGATCTATGAAAACAATCCTATTATTATTTCTAATATGAATTTTCCAATTCTCATTAGGAAATAAAAATGATTGTTATTGTAATTTAAGGTTACCTGCAAAAATAGCCTTACGGTTATCAATTAAATCTGTGTTTTTCAATATATTTGGATTGATATTTTAAAAATTGCGATTTCCAGCTGCTAACTTTAATTTGGAAAACTTAAATTACAAAATTTATGTATATTTTATTTCATTATAGAAAATAATAACAGATTGTACAAGTTAAATCTAATGGTTAAATAATGAAATTGCATTAAAAACCATATAATTATAGTATCAGAATTAAGCAACAATTCATGTAGATTTTAAAATTTTATTTAAAAAATTGGCATCAAAATAAAAATAATTTTTACAAATGTTGTATCACAAAAAGTTATTATAACAATAAAGGATAAAAATGGTATATTTTACAACACCAAATATAATCATAACAAAACATATTAACAAGAAGTAAAATAATATTTTACTTTAATGTGATATTTAACCGTTTTTATCATTATTTTTGATTTTTGGACAAATATGTGGTGAAAAAACTTAATTGTTTATTTCTCAGAAATATTTCCTGTTTGTTCTTGAACTTTTTCACTATCCAGATACTAGTTTGTTGTAAAGATTTAGCTGAAAGTAATAATGTTTTAAATTTTTATTTACTGTATTTAAACTAGTGCTTATTTTTAAAAATCTAAATTGCTTATTTTTATTAAAAGGGAAATTAAAAATGAAACATTTATTAAGTAAATCTTACTACAGTAATCTTAATGTTTGGAAAGGATTTTCTAAATTCATTAATACTAATTTCATATCAAGTTTTTGTTATTCCTATCTTAAAAAATTAATTTTGAATTTTCCTGAATTTTGAGTTTTAAATTGTATTGCATGTTTAAATAATTCCTAATTATATTCAATTTTAAATGCATTTAATTATTGCTCAAAATTTAATCTTCTAATTATTTTGAACAATTTTGATCTTGTGTGAAAAAATATATACAAATATATATATATATATTGATATGCAAGAGATTTTGTTTTTTTTAAAAAAATTCTTACTTTAAAAGAATTCTTTAGTAACTTTGTTATTTAATTTTCACTTTTTTGAAATCTTTTAATAAAACTAACCTTAACCTTTAACTGGATAACCTTTCAGATGCAAATAATCCAAAAAAGTGCAGGGCAAGATTTGGATTAGATCGACAATCAGACTGGTGCAAACCTTGTCGGTAAGTTTATCATTCATTTCTAGATACAGTATAATTTCTAAAAACTTATATATAATATGTAATTTTATGTAAACTGATAGTTTATAACTTTATACATAAATATAAATTGAGAATTTAAAAGAGGAAATATTTCTTAAAACTTTGTATTAATTTCACTATTTTTTGGTAGGTGAAAAAATAGTGTAATGTAAAATTATGTTTATGCTTTTTTTTATGACTTTTGTTATGTGTAAAACAGAGTCTGTTGGAAATAAGTCATTGTTTTTTCATCATGATATGCTTTGTGAATCTTAAAATTGCAATATTTCTTAACCCTTATAACAGCTATTAAGAAATTTATAATACATATTGATTTTTAGGTTAATGTACGAAGTACTATATTTCATAAATAAAAAATAGAAGTTTATCATCTATTTTCTAAGATTCTTTAGTGATATATTAATTTAAAAAAAACAAACAGTGTTCATAATTTTCCTGCTTTCATTTTGGGAGCAAGTTTTCTTCAATGAATCCATATTTTACTGATTTAAAGGTTAACAAATTTTGTCTATACTTCAGTTGGATTGAAAATGCTCAAATTATTGTAAAACAGCTAGAAATTCTTTTATTGAGAAACTAGAAATCAAATTTTTTAAATCCACATAAAACTCTTCTTGTGGAATATTATGAACACATTATTTGTTATGTGAATCTATAGTTTTTGGATTTCCTTGCCATTAATATCATTCTTTTATGAGTTATAATATTATTGATTTTTTAAAACATGCATCAATGGACTTATAACAAATTTTTAACATAATATATAACAGTATATTCAGCATCATTGTTGATAATTAGTTTTAATTATGACCTTAGTTGTTTTGAACCAACTTTAATTGAAAATAACGGAGTGTAGAATAAAAAGAATCTGATTAATAAACAAAATATACATGTTTTCGTTGACAATATATATATATATTCCTTACTATACTCAAGTTCTCTTATTCATGATATTTGGATTTAAATTTTTTTTAGTTATGTTATAAAAATGAGTAATTACCTTATATCAAGACATTCTAGTTTGCAAGTTATAAATTATTCTGAAAGGTGCTGAATATATATATGTATATGTTGCTCCCTATATTTTGTTTAATTTTTATGATAATTATTATTTTATATAACATGAATAAAAATGCTAATGCTTTGTCTTAGGAATTTTATCTGCTGAACTTTTAAAATTTAGAAAAGTTATCACTATTTGGCTTGCTTATTATAAATTCAGGAATATCTAAAAAGCAATTTTACTTTTTATTCTGAACATTTTACTTTTTACTTTAAAGATATTAATTTTGCAAATTTTTATGTAATATACAATTTGACTTTGCTTTATGAAATTCAAGAAATATTTTAATAAAGTTTTAAAATTGGCATTTTTTAATAAATTTAAAAATGTTATATTACAAACTTTAAGTCCAAACAAATCTGTTCTTCAATGGCAAATCTAAATTCAGAGTACAAAAAACAATACTCAATGAACATTTAATTGGAATGGACATAGGAGACACTGTCATCTTCTAACCATTAAAGAAATTGATTGCTTTGGTGACACCAGTACACCAGTATGTTATATATATGAAATTCACGTATGCATTTATAATACTTCCATATAATACTTGTATGGAAAGGAATCATTGGATGCATGTACATCATTCTGTCTTCTACTCGTACAGTGACAAAAGTTATGTAAATGTAGGGATAAGGTTCTCTTGAGCTTTACATGCAATTATTTTGAAGAGCTGATAGACCAATTTCTGTTTTGGGGACGATAGTGCCTAATTAGATAAAGAAAACTGATTTTATTTATAATTATCTGAGAAAAAGACATTTATAGCATAGGGGGCCATTGAGGTATCTAAAACTCAGTTTTATAGTGTACTCATGAGAATGATTGCATGATGACAATGCTCTTCAGAGATTTTCCAAATGTTAAAATGTCTTCATTAAAATGAGAATTATTATTGTAAGGGAATCCTCATTAACAGTATTACAGTTTTCTGTGATGCTTTTATAACTACATGAGATAGTAACATTTCTTATTAGCTAAAGCATTAAATAAATAATTCAAGCATCCAATTTTGAACAGTATTTTTCTCATTTGCTTATCAGTTGACAAACTCCTATGAAAAGGTTTTTAATATCATTTCCTGTTTTAGATCAATAAATGCATCTAAAACAGGAAATGGTAGTAAAATCATTACTCTGTGAATCAAATTTTCATGTATTAAATTGATAGTGCCAAATTACCTTATATATGAAAATATCTCAATGTAGATTTATTTTATTTCTTCTTCAATTTTATTCTTGAAATAATGTTGTTCATTTACTAAACGAATTTTTTTTTTTCTCCTAGCGCTTTAAAATTGTGAAATACTTTATTAGAAAAATTAAGATCTACTGTGCATCTGATTTCCTATATAAATTTTTAACATATTATAATGTATAAAATACTTTAAATAAGTGCCTATTCATTTGAATTTTCCCTATTTATTGAGCCATTTTTAGATTGCATTTTTTTTTATGATTGTTATAGGTTTCACCACTATTACCTATGCCCACAATATTTTTTGGTGTTATGTTGTTAAATATCATTATCATATGTGTAGGAATAATATTTTTTATGTTTTTACAATTAATATTTTGAATTTAAATAGCTTAATATTTTGTTTGCTTTGTGTATTTTTTTCCCCAGATTCGTACCTGAAATTATATGTAGAAACTGACTTTATTTTTGTAATTAAAAATTATTTTTAATTTAATCATAAAATTACCAATACATTTACATACATACACAATTCTTTTACATGCTATTTCAAATATTTTTAGTATTACTGATTAACAACATGGTTAAGTACTCATGTGGTATTCATACTTAATAATCATTAGATTTCATTCTTAATAATAATAAAAATACTTAACAATAATTCATAAATTAATTAAGAGTAAAGTAAGTGAAAACTTAAAGTATTAGTTAGTAACTTTTTGTAGTTAAAAGAAAGATATTAAAAATATCATTGACTTTAAAGGAGTGTAAGTTTAGACTGGCTTGATTTGATGACTTTGATTGTATGTTTGTGTTCTTTTCTTCAGAGTTATTTTCATGCTCCGATTTTAGTATATCTTCTCAATCTTAGGGCTCCTAGTGATTTTGCGGTCTCAAGGATTCACATTATCAAAGTTGTTCTTGAAAGTGTCTTTCATATTAGTTGAAACTCCCTTTTAATTTTTCTCTTCATGCGGTCATCTCTTCTTTTCTGTAATTCTTTTTTCCATCTTGAACTTGCAACAGTCTTCAATCTTATTCTCGAACTCTCTAAAAGTGGTTTCCATAAGTCCTATGCTAGCCTTGCCCAATTCATTGATAGGGGATTGGGAGAATAATAAGGGATACACTCTTATGGGAGAATGAAATATGAAAAAGTATTTCTAAGGGGAAAAAAAGGTTATTTAATTTATTCACAAAAATCCAGTTTTGGATTATTTGTATAAAATTTATGAATATTTTTTTACTAGAATCATAATTCTCATGGCATTCTGTTATTCTTTTGTTACATATTGTTTTTTAAATTTAAGTTTTTGAAATTGAATTTAAATTAATTAAAGAATTTATTTTAGTTATTTTACATAACTTCAATGTTTTTATACATTTACTATTCTTACATGCTACTTTTTATTTATATATTTCATTTATTTGCTCATCATAAGTCTGAAATTTCAGAAATTTTCGATAATGACCATTAGTTTTTTTTAGAAAAATTTTTGCACAAATCATCAAGGATTAGTTAACTTAAATTTATTGCTCAAAAGTAGTTATACATTTTTAGTATATAGGTAATTGTCAAAGAAAATGAAAATAACTAAAAATGCCAGGAAAAATTAAGTTTTTCAAAATCAAAAATTCCTTAAAATATTTTATTCTGCTTATTGAAAGCTTTTCTTTCACACACATTGTCTTGACATGGGCTTTGTATGCATGAATGCCTTAATCTTATTTAGGAAATGGGATTTTATGTAGTGAAACTGACAACATTAAAAAGTTTAAAAAAAAAAAATTCCTTTTGAAACTCTAATATAGTGAATAATGCTCTGACTGTCAATGTATCTAGAAAATAAACACATTTATAATTTTGTTTGAAATAGGTATTTCATTCTAGAAAATATTTTTAAAGTCCAAAATATTGCCTTTTTAGTTTTTTTGATATTGAGGATGTTTTTGATATGGTATCAATTAAAATCAACTTGCATGTTCTTATTAAGACACCAGTGAGGCACTATCTATTTTTATGTTTGAAATATTTTTGTTAATAGATTAGTTAATGCCTTTTAATGGAAATTAAAATTGAGATTAAAGTTAGATGTCTTCAAAAAGTTCCTTTCACTTATTTGACATATTTTCATAAACCTTAAATAAGTAGAGGCATAATGTGAAATTAAACCCTTTTGGTTAATCTGTAAAACATTTCCATGATAGCATGAATTCTTGATTGAAGCGTAACTTTCCTCATTCAAAAATTTGTAGTAAGAAATAAGATTCTTTGTAGGATCTTTGATATAGATCTTAATTGAAAAGGTATTGCAATTTTTGTTTTTTCCAAGCAAAAAATGCTTTTGGTCTTGAAGAACAGCAATTTGGTATCTGAGGATTAAATATATGTAGACTAAATTATTCATTTGATCAACATTAATCATATGACCTATTATTACCTATGGCTCAATAATCTGAGTTTGAGCTAGAACTGAAACTGATGAAATTTTAAAGATTGTTTTGTTCAATTATATTTGATTATTCTTAAATAACACCTTCATTTAACTGTATGGAAGCATAAACTGTATATTGTATGAAAAGGCATATTGTATATAAGACTATAGCTATATGTCTTGGATTTTAATCTTGGGGAAAGCCTTAGTTCTAATAGTTTAAGATATTGTTTTATTGACATGCTCTCTGATGACATAGTTAAATGCTTTTTATTAGCTTTATGATGTGAAATTTCTTTTATGAGGAGATCAGAATAAGTTTATCAACTAAGAAAATTGTACTTGCAAGCAGTCTCTAAGATGTATTAAAATACTCTAGCCAATTTTTGTGGTCTAAATGATAGTACAAAACTAACATTCTTTATAAATTATTATATTCATAACTATTCCTAGCTGAAGCTTTTGTTATTCTGTGTTGTAAAATCTTCTGTAAAGATAAGTGCAAAAATAAATAAATAAATAAATAAAAAGCTGAATATTACAAGCTCTGTTTATATGATATGAGCTTGTAATACTCACTTTTCTGTACTCTTTAACCAATTATGTTTGTTTAGAAATACTATATATTGCTTTTTTTATATACAAGTTTAGTATGATATTTTTGTTCCATTGTGGGTATGTATAATATGTGGTGATTTATTATATCATTTTTTTTAATGTGGATGTCTCGATACTCAGGTGTTTTGGACTTAGATTTGTTTTATGAATTGACAATAGCTAAATCAACAATCTTTTTTATTAGACTTAAATTTGTCCTGTTTATTTTATAAAAATTTGTCTTTGGTTGTACTTTTGATATCTTCAAAAACAGTAATTTTTGAACTAGTGTAGTACCAATGATTTAAACATAAGCTAAATTTTAAATTTTGACTGAAATAAAGGGAGAAAAGTTGTTGACACTCAGTAAGAGTTGTTTTATTAGAGGAATGAGGATTTGTCTTAATCATTTTTAAGTTAGCATAATTATTTTAAGTTATTAATATTATTTTTGTTTATTTATGAGCAAACTAAAAAAAAAATTGCGTGTAAAATTACTCAGCTTAGTATAAAATGATTTCTTTTGAATAATTTTATATATAAAACTGAAATATGATCCCCTCACTTAGAGCAATGTTGTGGAACCATGTTTTTTTATAGTAGAATTAAATTTGTAGCATATTAATGTCTTATGAAGATTATATTAATATATTGTGCTGAAATAATTGAAATGCATTGGGTAAAAGATAAGAATACATTCTATAATTTTTATAATGGTAAATTATTTTATATCCGTAGGCGCAAGAAGAAATGCATTCGCTACATAAGTGGCTCTGATAATGCTGGCGAAAGTGAAGATAATATTGGCAGTGTTGAAAGTTTGGGCAGCATGGAAGCTCCTACTCCAGACTCTAGGTTTGGAGGAGATAATACTCTTAGTGACAGTGACTCTGGTAATGGGGATGTTGATGATGAACTGGAAGTCTCCTCCGAATTCAGCCTTTCAAGTCCCCCAGTTCCTAGACCTCATGGGGACAATGTGCAATTAAACTGTCACCTTGAGAGTCCTTCTTCACAGCATTTACCTGTAAGCATACAGCATCCTTCTAGGCCACTAGATTGTTTGGGAAGTCCAGAAGGGCAGTTGCCTCCCACCCCACCCTCCACAGACTCTTCTACAACAACAGCTCCACCATTGCTTGCTGTTACATAGCATTAACTGTGATCGGCATGGATGCGTGTGTGAATGTCAGGAATGTTTGTATTGTGTGTGGTATAGAGCCAGGCAGAACATATCAAAGTGATTCAAATAA